>JAOEHQ010030355.1:0-13333 GCA_025447715.1 Asclepias incarnata | reverse complement strand
TTACTTCTTGTAATTCTTTTTATTGATTTAATAAAGAATTCCCATTGAAAATTAAAGTGTGTTCTTAATTTTCATTTTAAGTTGTTGTTTACAAGTTTAAACACTTTACTAAACGATCAGGACCAACATCTAATCTGGAAGTTATAGGTGATGAAACTGGTCAAAACAGGTTCGAGTTGATATTGGTAAATAGTAATTTTGGAATGGGTCAGGCCGGACTGACACATACACCCACCTTTTGTCTTCTCTTCTCTTGAAACTTTACAAACAAGTGATGTTTTGATATGATTAAATACAACTGTATTATTACAGTGATAATCAACTGTCTGAAATGAAATGATTAAGGAGATCTTGTGCATTTTCAATCATCTTTGGGAGAATTTTGACCTGCTGATATATCCATAAATTGGTCAAAACTGCTACTTCTAAGACTACCATCATTTGCTTAGTTTCATTTCTTGCTCAGTTTCATTTCATTTGATAAAATGGGACGAAGGAAGATTTTACTGCTGCCTGCAAATTACCAAAGTTCCTTGAAAGAGTTCTATTTTATACTAGTAATAAAATGGGATTGCTTTGTATCTAGGTGTTTTCCTAAACCAGCTTCTAAAAGAATAGCTATAATGCGATTAATTGTTTAAAATGTATGCTGCTCATTGTCTGGTTAAGATAGAGATTTCACTATTTCAGCATTATGCTATTAAGCTGCTGGTTTTTTTTTGCAGTAGAACTTTTTTTCCCCAGATTGTACACTGACTATATAATTAGTTACTCCTAATTATTTTTCATTCACATAGAAAATAGTACACACAAACTGGCGGCATGCGCCCATGTGTTGAAATAGGTGCTATTTTATAAAAAAAAAATTATCCCGTAAGGTGAAAATATATTAAAATCAACCAACAAATTACAACCAGAACTACTTAATAGCCATTTGGACAGACCCAAATAACTATTTTATAAATGTTTAGCCGTTTAGGCCAGCTTAACAAAGAAATATATCTTGAACATAACAAATACTCGTAAGTAGTGGTTAAGTAAGAGTAAATAAAACTACATTATTACAATAATAATCAAACGTCACAAATAAAACGATATACGAATTTGGGAGATTTTAGGCCAGTTTGACTAATTAACCTGTCCAAGCAGCCTGTTTCACCTGATCGCGCTGTCCAACCCATGTCCATTTTATATTTCTAGGTTACATTGACCCATGAGAGACAAAAAACAACCAAAATTGACCTGTTGACCCGTGTATTTGTCGAAATTGTCACCTCTACTGGAGATTCACTGGCACTATGTAGCAGGCTTTGGCTCTTTGCTATCTGAGAGTTGGGTTCACCTAGCCTTACAGCATAACAACCATTCCCAAATGACCAAATCGAGATAGGTTTAGCACCAGTTGCAAAATCTACCAACTTTGACTGGAGCACAACACAACTACCATTCTAAACCCAATAACTATCTGATTGGTACTGAATTTATCTATTCTAGAACAATAACTAAGCAAAGTCTTCCATCTATACCTTGGTGATATCTACCGGGATACTGGCATTAACATTAGTAGTTATAGCGTCTTGTTCGGCTCGTGATAAACCAAGAGCCCCTAAAGCTTCTAAAAAGAACCTTTTATTGGGGACAATTCCATCTCTATCCATATGCTTCAACAGTTTTTGTATCAGCTCCTTCATGTTCGCTTTTGTGTAGGATTTATAGAGAAGTTTATACGTTGAAGAATCTATATGAAACATCTCACTATTACAAGCAGTCTGAAACAGTTTATCTGCTTCAACTGGCAAATTATTCAAGCAATAGACATTAAGCATGGCATTTAAAGTTGAAACTTTTACGTGCTTTTCCGTATCTATCATCTTGTCATATATTCCCCTTGCCTTTGAAACACAATCACAGCATCCATACATCATAATCATACATTCATATGTGATGAAATTTGGTGTGTATCCCATATCTGTTATTTTCTGAAAAATCAACTCTGCTTTGTCTCTAAGCCGTGCTTTCCCATAATTTGTTATCATTGAATTGAAAGTAGAAACCGTAGGCCTCTCTTTTGACCGTAATAAGCTCTTAAACACTTGTTCCATTTTTTCAAACTCTTGCTTTCTTCCATATGAATCAATCAACAAATTATAACTAATGATGTCTGGTCTTATCTGATTAGTTTTCATACGGGAAAGTACCCCTTCCATTTCACCTACCATCCCATTTTTCCCATAAGCATCCATCACACCATTGAATGTGAAAATATCAGGGGTGCAAACGCTCTCCTCTAAATCTTTAAATAAAGCTTCTACCTGAGCAACATTTTTTGCCTGAGCAGATGCTCTTAAAAGAATATTGTATGTGACAATACTCGGTTTGCACCGTTCTATACCTTTCATTTTATCGAAGTACCCAAGAGCTTTAGATAAAGCCCTTGGTTTGTCTTTAGAGTGCAGATGGGCTGTGATAAGTGAATTATATACAGAAGTATCGGGTCGACATCCACTGTTTCTCATCTCAGAAAATAACCACATTGCCATTCGAGTTTGTCCTTTCTTTCCCATCACTGATATTAGTTTCGAGTAGACCCCATTATCTGCAACATACCACCGTTGTTTTTGCATCCATCTAAACACCTAAGTGAAAGAAAATTAATAATTAGTAAAGCTACTAACCATCAATCCAAAAGTCAACACTCAAAGTCAAACTGGCTTCTCTCAAATAACAAAATAATCCTACCTTCTTTTCCTGAAATCCTAAGTAAATTTTATGGACAGAAGATCAGAAAACGATCCATTTGGCTTAGCTTATTTGTGAAGTTATTGGCTTATTTGGATTTGGCATATTTTTGATAAGCCAAGTTTTTGTGGCTTACTTCCTGGTTTACAGGCTTATCATGACTTAAAATTGCGTAATAAGCTTATAAGTCATAATGAGCTTATCGAAGATAAGCCAGACTTAAATAAGCTAGTAAGCTTCCCAATAAGCTAAGCCAAACACCCTCATAAGAAATAACCTCAGCATCAAAGTCAAAAATTTAATTCGCAGCAGAATTCATCTGTGATCTGTGTAATAATAAACTACCAAATCTTGATAGCAAAGAAACAATTCAAAAAATAACATAACATCACAAGACTACCAAAATCTACACAACCCAGAAGACAAATTTCAATCTTTCTACATACCGACTAAACAAGTTTCAATCATTTAACATACCCACTAAACAATTTACTCATCTTGTTAAGCGATTTACAACGGGTCGGTTATCCGATCATAGACATTGAGCAATATAAAGTTTCTAAAGAGTGTTAATAAGTAATAACCAACCTCAAGACATTGAAGCCATTTATCAGACTTGCCGAGCTCCTCAAACAGAAGAAAACAATGTTCAGTTCTCACTAATTTCACATACTTGTTTAATGTTGACAGCAAAGGCTTGTCATAGTTAAAATTCCTCATAAGTGTCCGTACCAATTCTTGGGCCTCTGCATTATCCCCAGATTTTGAATGTTTTTTGGGCCTAATTGTTGAACTGCAGATAACCGTGTGCTTCTTATGAAGAAATTGTTGATGTAAGTTGTAGTTTAGAGCTGAATTGTGTGTGAATTTGATATGTTGAGTTGTGGGAATTGAACGAAAATGAAGAGGCCCAATAGCTAAATTTGCAGACATTTTTCAAACAAGTGATTTACAAACATATAAATATATATATATGTATGTATATTTATTCAGTTTGATTGTTACTGTGGACCGGAGAAAGGAGAAGTACGGTGAATCCTGGTGGATGAGTGACGGTGAAGATTTTCTGTTAAAAGGATAATCACAAACAGACCCCTAGGAAATAATGAAAATTCGCGATGGGCTTGGATTTAAAGAAACCATGACAACCCATATCAGTATGGGCCTATTCGCGCAAAGCCTCACTGATGTAACTAAAACTTAAAAGTAAAGTACCACCCTTGTAGTTTCGTGTGTCACACATTTGTCTACTTATCTTGTTAAAAAAATGAAAAGAGTTGATAAATATAATCGTTGGCGGTGTTTTAACATGTTATTACATACATGAATGTTTTGCATATTAAACATAATCACCTCTTAGGTAGATGGGTGTGGGTGCGGGTAGGGGCACGGGTTCCTCCTTATCGCACGTGTACACCGCCGCCGCCTACCTATAACCCGTGGTGAACTATTCACTTTATCACAATTCACACACACCTTTATATATGGGATTACTATTACTATATTCTCTCATATAATATATTTATCTGTGTTTTTCATGCTTTTGTCTCTTCAGGTACTCATTTTTTTGTCCTTTGTTATTTTTTTTTTTTTTACCTTTTTATAATTTTTTTGTTAACGTATACCTTTCGTGTTTGTTTCGGCTGAAATGTTAATAAATATGAAGTAAAATCATATGGGTGTTTTTTGTTTTGAAATTTTCATTTTCTTGAAGTTGGTTGTTGTTGAAGTAAAATCAATTTTGTGATGGTTTTTTTTTTTATAATTATTATGCAAAGTATGTTTTTTATTTTTAATAAAACGTTATGTTTTTATATTTACAAAATTTTTTATTTTTAAATATAAACATAATTTTTTTAGTGAAGGTATCACATCCAAAAATGGTTAGGGGGAAGGTGTCGATTCGGTTAACCATTCGGTATGTGTGAAACCGAAATGGAACACCACCCTTTGCTCGTCGGTTTGGCTTCGGTTTGTAAGTGATAAGTTTGTGAAACTGACTTTGACAATACATAATAGACCGTTGGAACGTATGGGAAATGTAAATTCCCATTTAACCGTTTGAATACATGCACCAAACTAAAAAAAAAAAGAAGCTTAATCCCTTTTATTTTTACCTATAAATACATGTTGTTGTGATACTAAATCAAAATCACTTCCAAATTCCCATTTTATACAACTATTCCATACAATTTTTTTACAAGAAAACAATCATGGATCCAAGGAAAGCAAAGGTTATTTCAAGCCAATCAAAAGGTCGTGGATGAGCCTCTCGATCTCAACCTGTTCCTCTGATCCAAGTTCTCCCATATTGTCCATAAATGAATTCTCAATCATCTCTTTATTATCCTCAACCGGTCTATCAAAGCCAATATAATTATAGTTTAAAATATATTTTAGAAAAATGGGTTGGTTTATCATGACACCGAGTAAAAAATGGTGAATTTTTGGTTTGAAGGGTAAAAATGAGTTGACACATGCTATTGGGGTTGGTTTGGCTTGGTTCCCTTGGAATGATGAGTTTGAAAGTAGATTGACATGAACTTTTCTTATAGGTGATTGGTGAGGGTAGATGAAGGTAAGTGAATTACCACATCCACCTCCTTTATATTTACGAATTAAGATTCAATGTACAACCTTTCATGTAATAACATCTTAAATATAAACCCACTAGCTATATGTGTCATTTCCTAAAAACTAATTAATAAAACTTAAAAGGAGATCATAGATAACTACCAAATCAGATGGAAAAAAAAAAAAAAAACCTAAAACCTTACAATAGAGTATAATTAAAGGGAAAATCAAATATGCAGTTGACTGCATATTTGATAGATGCAGTCCCCCTCACAAATAAATTTGTCACATGATGAATAAATAAACAGCCTCCTTGAATGTGAGAACAGCAGGAGGCAGTTAATAACAGCCAACATATCTCCTTATATTATATTATAATTATAATATGGTGTTGTTAAGGACTAGGGCTGGAACTTTGGGCTAGGCTAGACGCTGAGATTTTTTCTTTAAACACCTTTATGGCTTTTAAGAGCTTTTGAGGGATGTGATTTTTTTTCAATAACCTATTCAAACAAATTATATTTTTAAAATGAGTTTATTTTTAAAAGGTATGAGATTTTAAGCTTTAATACCCTTTCAAAATCCCCCCCATTACCATTGGATAACTTAGGAAATGATATATCTTTTTAAAAAATTAGCCTATAATTTTTTTAACAACTCGATCATGATACTAGTTAAAATCAAAGGATAAATTTTAGGATAGAGAATTAATGAATTACACTTATCATGTAATCAAGTAGTTAGAAAGATTATTAAGTTATTTTTTATGATGATATATCATTTCCCAACTTATAAATATATGTATTTATTTCCATCTTAATTTTTCTAAATAGACATCTCATTATGTAATAAACAGTGAGGGATATATATATATATTTTTTTTTTGGAAATAGGAGAACGTATTATGTCATAACAAGTATTAATTATTCCTTTTTCAGTTTTCATTATATCATCAATCAAGAAACATTATTAACATCAAGAAGAACAAACATAAGTACAGACACACTTGCCTCTCTCTCTTTCTTTCATTATATCATAGAAACTTCTGATCTTGCTCCCTATTGTCTTTTATCCTCAACAAACTAAACAAACTTTACATTTTTTTTCATCTGGGTTTCTTCTTAAACACATTTCCCAGCTCCAAATTCCTGTTTTTCAACTAAAATCATTAATGGGCATACATAAAGTTGCTTTCTTTTTTGTTATTTTCTTGATTTCATGATGTTAAGGTCTTCCAATTGCTTCTTTCAAGAAGTTATCTCGGTGGAAGTTAAAGGTGGGGTTTTGTAATAGATTTTTCGTCTCGTCCCAAAAATACAGTCGTATTTACGGAGGGAGTAATAGATTTTGGATGGGGAATAAGTTGGGAAGAAATAAACATTTGGTGGATGAAAAGTATACAAGGCCTCAAGGGTTGTATCAACACAAAGATGTAGATCATAAGAAACTAAAAAAACTAATACTTGATTCCAAACTTGCTCCTTGTTATCCTGGTGATGATGATTGTAAAAGTTGTGATCTTGAAGAATGCCCAATTTGTTTCTTGGTTTGTGCTTCTATTCATATCTTTTGATTCTTTCGTATAAAGTTTTTGAATTGTTTAAATTGTTGGAATCTTGATGCTGCTTATTTTCTGGGCTTGTCAGCATGTTGAAATTTCAAATAGTCGATAAGCTCATTTTACCATGTTCCTCCATCTCATTTTAATTGTTTACCTTACTATTATAAAAACACATTAATTGTTCACTTGTTTTTACTATCGTACCTTTAAATAGTTACATTGTTACAGCTTTCCTAGTCAAATATGCCTTGAATACAAGAGTGAAAAATGACTTTTTATTAAGTAAAAACTTCATTTATTACACACATCTTAAATTTATAAAAAAAGTTTTGGCGGGCAATGTTTATGGAACAAATGGAGTAGAAGATTGTCAACTTGAAGTTATGGGCTTAAATAAGCAATAAGCTCAAGCTGGTAAGCTCATAAGCCAGAAAATAAGTTAATCCAAATAACCACCTTAGAACTATTTTATAATGGGTTGAACAGATGAAGAAGAGTCTGTTTCAACGACAGACTGATAGGAAAACAATTATATATTGGTTTATTTAGTGAAACACGTTGCACAAGTCACTTCTGATGAACTTTACCATGGAATGGGTAAATTTGAGATTGTAATTGTTTTAAAATGGTAAATATGAAAATGTGAAATAGCCCCTAAATTTAGATTTTAGAAGGATGGAAATGAAATAGGCCCCAAATTTATATACTTCTGATGCCTAAGTTTTCTATGTTAATGTCTCAGCATTATCCAAGTCTGAATCGTTCGAGATGTTGCATGAAAGGGATTTGTACAGGTGAACATAATGTGCTTGTGTTGTTCAATCGATATGGTTTTTAAACAATCAGGTTATGTTGTAATGTTTCCTTTGTTTCAGAGTGTTTTCTGCAGATGAAGACACCTAATTCAGCACACCCGACACAGTATCCTTTTTGGTTTCTTAACCAAGATTATACCCAATGAAACGTGTTTCAACTTTTATGTTCTGTAATGTTGTTCCTTAACAATATTTAGGTGTCCCTTTTGTAAAACATATAACTACGCTGTGGAGTATAGAGGGGTGAAGACTAAAGAAGAAAAGGGGTTGGAACAAATTGTAAGCACTAATCGAGTAAAGCATGCTTTATCTATTGTTATATTGATTTTTGTAGGATAATTGTTGCATGCTTGGTTCTAATATTTGATGACTTCCAGGAAGAACAACAGGTGATAGACGCAAAAATAAGAATGAGACGAAAAGAAATTCAAGATGAAGAGGAAAGGATGCAAAGAAGGCAAGAGATGAGCTCTTCAAGTCTAATAACTGAACCAAATGTGGCCGGGTATACATCAGCAACAGGTATGCCAGTATGCCACTGATAACGTACATAAATATCGTTTGGATATTCACCGTTTTTCTTGCTTTGTTTGTGTGGTTAGTTCTCATTTATCTGAAATGTCATCTTCTTGTGTAGGTGAGGAAATCTTTTCAAGTCATCAGCTAGGTGGTTCGGCATTTACACATCCTTCGGGCTCTAGGAAGAATAGGTAATTTCATTGAGTCGGGTGAAATATAGTAGAGCTTGAACGTTAGTATTTTGGCATGATTTTGAGTTAGATTAAATTTATGATGATCTTATTGTTTGTTGCTTTTCTCTTGGACATCCAACCCCTTCTATTAGATGTGTGTGTGTGTATTAAATTTGCTAGGGCGCTTTTTAGTGTTGCACTTTTTAGTAATTCACCTAGTTATTTGTTTCAGTAGGTTAGTAAGTGGACCAATACTTATCAGTTCCTCTGTTATCTTTAGTGTCTTTAATGGTGATTCATGATTGTAATCATAATTAGCATTCTTTTTAATGGATCCGAGGTACCAGCGGGTTATGTTATCCAATAGTAGCGGCCCTCATTGCTAAATGCATAAGGACTTTGAGTTTAATACTCTGTTTTCCCCTAAAAGTCGCAACATTTGACTAGACTCACAGTTTAGCCAACGTGTTTGACGATAGTCTAGTGCTTGTAACCCCGTTCTATTGCAACAAAACAGAGAATTATGTGGACCTAAATCAAGATTGTGAGGATCTCTAGTTACATCTAAGGAAGAACCAAAGTTTGAGCAAAGCAAACCTCAATAATGGTTTTGTAAAATACATGACATGCATATTGATCTTCATTAGGTTCCCAAATGATCCATTAAAATCTTAATAGTTCATTGATAGTATAAAATACTTATCTTTTGCATCTACAAGTAGATGGAAGCGTGACTTGTTTAGCTTTTAATTGGTATGGTAATTGCAGTGATGATGAATTTGATCTCGAGAACATAATGTTAATGGAAGCCATATGGCTCTCATATCAGGTACTACTAATTTAATAGCAACAAGAGTTGAATCAAATTCGTTAATTAATACGGAGTACATCTCTTATCAAGTTGTATATTCTTAGTTTTGTAATATCATTGATGATTAGGAGACTAGCAAGCGCCATCAAAATTATGGTGACGCTGCACAATTAGCAAGATACGCATCAGAACTTCATATTTCAGCAGCCGTAGCCCCACAGGCGGAATCGACCTCATCCTCATCTCCTTCTGGCGGTCTGGCATGTACTATGGCAAGCCTTGCTGAACACCAAGTAGGGATAGAGTCGTCAACTAACAATAGGAATTTGTCAATGTACAACGTTGGCGATGATGAATCTAGTACAGTAGCTGGTCATGGTGGTAGAACAACTGGATTATATCCCGCACAAGATGAAATGGGTCCAGATAGTTTTGAAGAGCAAATGATGGTAGCCATGGCTGTTTCACTCTCAGAGGCTCGTCCTAGGACAAGTTCCCAAGAGGTTATGTGGCATTGATGCATCTTTTTTACTGTATGTGAAACAAAAAGGTTCACTTGATTGAATGTAAAGGGGCTGTTAATTATTTAACAGTAAGAGTAGATGCAGAATTATGCCCCTTGTTGGGTTTGATCAATTGATCATATATAGGTTTTGAATAAAAAGTTTTTTTTATCTTTTTTTCCCCTTTTAAAATGAAAATATTCACATACATCAACACATATTCACACACTTTTCCCTGCAAGAGTAGAACCCCTCACCTTTTGGGTTGTTGGGTCAGCTTAATACTGCTCACCTAAAGGCCCTTCAGTTGTATAGTATTTATTGATCACTTATTTAAGATTGTGTTTAAAACATGTACTCGTATTTTTGAGACGAGCTTATCCGTAGAGAGAGTGGGAGAGAGCATTAACACGTACTGGTGGACGTGAAGTTGAATCAATACAAATGTGTGCTTCCGATCTTTTGAATTTGATACCTTTCCAGTTTAACATTCAGTGTAAAGTTCATGAACTATAAGTTGTGTTAAGAGTTAGAACCAAGGCACACATATAAACAAAGAAGTTTGGGTGTTTATCAATCAATAGATTAATTTGTTTTTACCACTTGGCTATTTGATTAATCAATTTCAAGTAATTAATCTCCCATTGATATACGCCTTTGCCAAATTCAGAAGGGTAAATTGATGTGAGCCTGTATATTTTGGGCTATAAATTTGTGTGGGGGGTGGGGATTAAACGTTGGTAGCTTAGAGTAGGTACACTCTATACACGGTACATATATATCTGTTATTATAAAGGAGAGCATATTGCTTTGGTACTTATGCCATCTCTAATGGAGAATACAGTTTACCCAAGCAAACCGGCCACGTCAGCAACACGTCAGCAAACTGTTCCAGCAAACTGAATCAACATACTGAACTCATTTTACCTCCAACTCAACATACTGAAACTCAATTTGCTCATGCCACATCATCATCCATATAACATTAAAAAACACTATATTAAATATACATATACACATATATGTTAAAAAAAACAAAATAAAAAATGAAGGTGGCCCACAAGTTTGCCCAAGCCTTCGGTTTGCATGAAAGCAAATTGAACAAACATATTGGCAAGCAAACTGGCTCCGCAATGGAAACAAACTGATGTTCAGATTATAATATGCGACAGAACCTTGTGTTCTGGTGATGATCCTAACTATGGTTTCTTACAAATGCTTGTGCTTAAAAGTGTGGACTATTTTTTCCAAGGTTGCTCGACGCTAATGCATAATGTGAACGACTAGAAGTGGAATTCATTTCCAACATCTTTTACTTCATATGAAAACATATAAGATGATTGTCAAGAGGTGAAGGTTGTTCTTAGCACTGATGTGTAGAGGTGCAATAATTGCCTTTGTTTGTTGGCTTGATCAGTTGAGTGTATTTTAAAAATGAATCAATAATCTTCATCCGTATTTGCCAACGATAATGGTCATTTTCGCATGATCATAACACCTATACTGATTATAGTAAAACACAATGATGAGTAATAAATACATCTTGTATAATTTGCAAAGAAAATAATACTTTACCCCATTGTAAATTTATATTTTTGTGCAATGGAGAAAGAACATCAAACATTTGATAATTAAACTACCAAGTACCAAGGTGTAGTCCTGAAAAAGAGTTTGGGCTTGGACAGAGCGATGCCACTGCCACACGCCCAACAGGCCCACTTTTTATACTTTAAAGTATAAGGTATTAGGAAAGGACTCTTTAAAAGTTGTATTCTAAAAGTTATATTGATGCATATACTTTTCATTTTATACTTGCAAACTTAACAACAACAACAACGGTACTCAATCCCGTCAAAAACGGGGTTTGAAGGAGGTATGATGTAGACAGCCTTACCCCTACCCAAAGGTAGAGAGGCTGCTTCCTAAGGACCTCCGGCCTAGGGCTTTACCCTTGAAAAAAATTCTAGACGGCCAAGCCGAAAAAGGAGAAAACTCTCTCGATCTCCAACTCTCTATCTCGATCTCAAAATCTCAAGCTCTCAATCTAGATCAAGATCTAAAGAGAGGTTGAGTGAGAGGGAGAGAGAAGTGACTGAAATAAGAAAATGAGGAAGGTTCTCTACAATAAAAGTCTTTTTATTACGGACTACGGAGTATCATAATGTGAAATAATCTTACTACATATGGGAAAAAAGTGTCGTTCAAAAAAAATTATGGGAAAAAAGTACAACATACTCAAACTTAAGAGACCTTTTAAAAAAAATAACAGAAAGATATGTTAAGACTGTTTACAAATGGAAACATAAACAAACCTTATTTAACCTTTTTTTTATTTAACCTTTATTTATTAGAACATATATATATTAAAAGTATTAATATTAATTTGATATATCGCGCAATACGTGGGTGGACTTGTCACTTGTATAACTATTTACATGTTAAATTTCCTTAATAAAATACATTTATATTTTAATACGCTACATGTTGAGAAACTATTTACATTATCTTTATGATGGTTTTTTGTGTGTTGAGTATCGAAGATTCCATAAGCATACGGTAAAATTCTCGTAAAAAATGTTTAAAATTTTATAAAATCTTAAAAATAAAATATTATATTATGTGATCAAGTTGAGAAGATAAAAATATATAAAAAACACTTTCAATATATAAAGATGAACACTTTGCTTTTGACATTAAGTGTATGAACATTTATTATGAATGTCATAAAATGATTATCCTTGAAGTGTATGGTTATTTGAAATATAACCAGTGACGAACAAGGTAATTATTTTGGTTAGAAAAAAAAACATTTAATATTACATAGGTTAAATATTTATATTATAAATTGAGTTAAAATAACTTGAGGATACATTATAATAATATATAATCTAAAATTTAATATTATATCTATATTAAATCACAATTGTTTTATTTGTGGATGATAATAATAAGATGGTAATAGTAATACACTATGATTTAAATGCTCAAGTAAAAAGAAATAAATACATTTCAAAAAATGAAAAAAAACAGTTATTGGAAACCTTGTTACGGTATATTATTAAAAGTTTTGCTTTTAAAATTCAACTTAGTCTAAATATAGGAGTAAAAAGGAATTTTTATTTAACCTAAACCTAGTTTTGTTTCTTTGTTTTTCTTTCCTTCTAACCCGAGAACGTAATTAACTGTTTATTTTTTTTTTTCTTTAGTTTTCTTTTCAACTCAACAATGTTTTTTATGTTTAAAAATTTCTTTTTCCATTTTTCCCCCTTTTCCTTTCCATTCCAAATCCTTATTATTATTATTTATTTGAGACTTGAGAATGCAATGTAAATTACCAACCTATCATTTGTTATAAGTTTATAAATTTTTTATTATAAAGGTACTCGGAGTGGATGATTTTATGACGATTTTATGGCCTCATACCGGCGGTAACACTGCCGCCGGTACCGATTTTATGGGTGGGCGGGTTGGGTGAAAACATGAAAGCCTATTGATGATAAATGGAGAGAGAAAGCCATGGCTGTGTTTTTTTATTCTATATCTATATATGTATGTATATATAATGGGGTATACTCCCTTTACTCTTCATTTCCTTCAACAAAAACCCAGCAAATCTTCATCAATAATATCACCTTCAT
>JAOEHQ010030344.1:0-13334 GCA_025447715.1 Asclepias incarnata | reverse complement strand
TATTAAATTGATTAATTGGGTATTTATGATGGGTTTAAGTAATTAAAATGGATATATGTGATATTATCCTATTCAAACGGGTAAATATGTGATTTTGGATGTTAACAAAAATATATATGATAAAATCCCTTCTTTTTTTGTTGGCTAACTTTTGTGTATATTCTTTTTGTTGCCTCTTCCCTTATTGCCCCTGTCATCCATATATATAATCAGGTGAGGGTATAAAAAACTTGGTCTTACCCAAGACAATTGAGCTACATTTGGGTCAGTTTTTCGTTTTAAGGTCTTATTAAAAAGACTGTTTTTGTTTTGATTTCTCAGTTCCCAGGCTATTGAAAAAACAGTTGTTCATTCAGCTCAACATGATTTGGAGAATCTGATACTATTTTTTGTAAAAGTGAATCGACATGGTTGTCATCGATAATTGTTTTCTGTTCATGGTTTAGACGGTCTTTTCTTCAATATAGTAGTATTTCTCATTTACAGTTTCTAACCAACCGAACACCCCAAGAATACATTTTTCCATGTAAATACACTGTAGAATATTAGTGACTGTATTGAATTGAAATTTGCCCATTTCAATACCAAAAGAACAAAATACCTTAAGACGCTGACGGCTGACCCAAGCAATTGACTCTAGAGATGGTTACGCCTCATATCAACTTTGTTTTTGAACGGACGCCTTATATCAACTTGATTCAACTTGCATATGCATGTACATCAGATAACCCAAAAAGGGAGGGCTTGTCATAGCATGTATGTGTATGTTGCTCCACTGACCAAATTGCTACACTAAGATAAAGATACATACAACAAATTCAATACTCCATATTTAAAAGCTGAAATTATGAGATAAGAAACACAAAAACTATGTAAAACTGATTCTCAGATAGATTAGTAAAACACAAAATTCTGCCTCTTAACCGGATCAAATGAGAATAAAACATTTTGTGGAACCTTTTTAATCTTGAACTAAAACGGTGAAACGAATGTTATAATAACATTAGCAAAGCTTATTAAGCAAAAGTAAAAACTATAATTAACAATAGGATAACTCACCTCAGAAACTATTCAACTGAGTGAACCCTAGAAGCAGCATTCAAAATTGATGAGCGTCGAGATAACTGGCGCCATGACTGCTGACCCACATAATCAACTTCTGTAGAAGAACCAGAAATGTGCTCTTTGTCTAACAACTAGCGCGAATACTTTCTATTACATTGTAATACTGGTTGCATTCTTTCCTATCCTTTATTTGCAATTTAAAACCAGAGAAAAGCCCTCATTTGAGCAGACATCTATCTAGTTTGCTGGCACTACAACCATGAATAAGATCAAACTTTGTTGCACCAAAAAAGCTGCTAAACTCCCTTGACTATAAACAAACGTAAAACCTTATAAATGGCACCCCCTTAGTTCCTGCTGTTAAGTTGCGAAGTCTTATGTTTGCTGGGACCAAGCAATTTGTATTCCTAGCATTTGCCTAACGCTATCATTGATTACACAAACCTCTGATCTTTGATACCTTGTGCTATCGCTTGGATTCCGACACCCTGGAAAAAAATCAGAACTTTTTCATCTATGATATGGAAAAAAACTAAAAATATGTAATAAATGTAGAGTAAGTTATAGCAAACACGAATTTTTTGAAATATATTATGTGATGTTTAGCTTGTTTGTTACTTACAAATTCGTCGACGAACACATAACACGTGATGAATGTTTGGAATAGTGGAGTCCATCTTCTCAATGCTTGTATACATACTAGTTGTCCTATAACTCTTAGTCTCAGTGATGCCAAGCCTTCAGTTTCTATTGAATGCAATCTGGTAACACGATCTTTATTCTTCCTCAAACTAACATCATCCAAAATATCAGCTTACAAAACCTTGATCGTATTTGGCACGATCTTTATTTCTTCTTCAAACAAAGTAACAGAAACACGGTACTGCTACTGCTATTGTGAGAGAGAACAATAAAGATGGATGATAACAAGTTCAGATAGCAAATTACTAGCAACAAATAAATATGTACGTAGATAAGAGAATGATGAATAAATAATGTGCAATAAAACTGTTCTCACCGGTAAAAGGTTTCAAAATACCATAGTTAGGAATTGAGTTGGCAATGTCATCAGCTGCAGTTGATGTATTCATCCTGTTAAAATTCCAAAGACGACTTTCTGCCTCCTGAAACCTGCACATTAGTTGCAGACATCTTACATTATTCAACTTCCCGGTTCACTAATGAACGGCTATGTACTCTAATTAGAAAAGATACAGCATCATTAAGCACACCATTTTTCAAGATGGTGTACAGCTCTTCGCTTACTATGTAGAAAAGTGAGAAGCATTAAATTCAAGATTAACTAGAAGGGCACAACCAGATCCGTCTTTCTCAAAGAGTGTCCACTTTGGTGGGTGAATGTAGGTACACCAAACTGAACATAGTGTGGTCACTTCCCACTTTGCTCTTAAACTATGCTTCCAGTAACGTTCTTCTATTTCGTCAAAAGTAATTTGAATGATCGACCAACAACCTTACACTTCAAGTTTATGTGTGTTCCTGCATGAGTGCCCCAACAGTAAGTGGTGACTGCGTGCAAGGAAAAAGAAAAAACCAGAGTTCTAAGGTTCAAACCTAGACAGAAAAGTAATAACACTAGTAGAACTTGTGTGAGAATATGTGCATGACAAATTTATATAGGAAATTAATTAATAAAAATACTATACAAAAAATTATTATTAGTTGTTGGACTGTTCGGCAAAGCGCACCAAAACACACTATCTGATTCTGATTTTTCTTTTTTTCTTTTTGAACTGCTAACTGATTCTGATTACTCATTATCGCAAAATCATTTCCAATACTCGCATTTAAAAACCACTAAATCTAGACAGAAAGGTATATAAAAAAGGGGATAACTAATATGCTTCTAGCAGCATGTAGTTAGATGCTTCCCCTCTCACAATCTTTAAAATTTTTTTTAACATTTAACCATGTGATTGAAATCAATGTGAGAGAGAGGTAGAAGTATATAAGTTTATCCCTATAAAAAATGCCTATATGGCTTCAAGTGCCTAAAGGACTAAAATGTGAAAGGCTACAAGTGAATAACTCAGTGGAGGAAAGAAAAGAAGACAAATAAAGGTGGTGATTTCCAGAAGCATGGGTTAGTTTTTGAATCACAAGATGCATAAAATGTTATATTGATCTTACACAAGTCACAATTTGTATCTATAATGACACACAATATCAATACTAACTAAAAGAATTTGTTGACCCTTAGTCCATTGATTTCCAAAGAAACAATAGAGAATTTACTGAATATAATCGTGTGTATTGATAGATACGAAATATGTACATGACCGTTCCTATTTATAGTATACATATCGAACCATTGTGTCTCTTCACCAAGAGTCACGACTTTTCCCTAATTAAGGTAACCGTTTATAACTTCCTATAACCAACTATATAACCGCTATTCGGTGATTAACTTTATATCTAATGTATTTGGCCCTTAGGCTTTACGTTTATTTCATAACATATTAAATACATATTATAAACCGAGCAATGAATCGGGATTAGGTCCACAGAATTGTGTATCAATGACAAAATGTATCAATGCCACTATCTTATTTTTAAAATAGTTGATGTAACACTATAGAATGAACCATTATCTCTTATCCTGTTTCTTCCTTAAGGGCGATCAACATTGTGTTCACCAGAAACGGAGTTCCATTATCATTCCTAAGTAGTATTGTTCTGTTCTAAGTTTCTTCTATTTAACATTAACTTAGAGACACATGATATTGTTGTGTAGACTGTAGACCTCAATGTACAGCAAATTACCGCTAACAGACTATTAGCTGCTATGTGCAGAGCCGGCTTAACAATATCAATGGGTTAGGCGGTCGCCTAAGGCCTCCGCATGTTAAGGGCCTCAAGTTTTTTCAGTTTTCGGACTTAGATATCTTCAGTTTTGAACTTATGTTTATGTTTTGGGACAGGACTTAAAATTTTGCTTTTAAAAAAGCTAAATAAATAAACTTTCTATAAATATTTTAAACTTTTTTTGCACATACAAAAAGTAGAAAAAGATTTTTTAACTCCACCATTTATATGCTTTTTAGTGTATTTTGCCGGTCCCAAGCCCCGATAAAGGAGGAGAGTTTTTGTTAGAGACGTTAGAAAAAGGCCCCCAAAATTAGTCCCGCTTAAGGCCGCTAAAATGGTTAAACCGGCCCTGGCTATGTGTATATGATTTTGTGTTATTCATAAACATGTAGGCCCGTATTCTTGTAAGCTTGGAAATGTGAAGCTACTCTCTGATCTTCAGTTTTTGTAATTTTTTCTGATTCTGGGTTAATGCTTGAGTAAATAGCCTAATATGTGTTACCATGTGTGCTATCAGCATAATATACTTGGTAAATTGAACTTTATTGACAAGACATTCCTGCTCACTCTGATATTTACAAGTATTTATCTGTGAATTCTGTAATATATTCCATAATTATGATTATGATGTTGGCCCGGTAAAAATATATGAATACTCATGGTGCGACCAGTGTCAATAGCGAGAAGAATCCAGCATAGAACATCGTTCATTTTGGAGGCAAAAAAGTTTCTAAAAAAATGCATTTGAAAGTTCCAAAAGATGTTGGGCATGATAATGCAAATTAAAGCACCAAGATGTTATAACATATGTATGCTTATCATCACAGACATACAAATACGCATTATATTTATCATTCATCCATATAACATTAAAAGTTAACCTCATTAGAAGCCGCCAGAGTCTTCATAATATCTGAAGCAGCAGAGGTGGTGCCCGGAGTCTGGTGTTCAGGACTTCTTGTGTCAACTGCAACTCTTTTCCTGTTGTTTATAAAACCCAAAGGCAACAAGTTTAAAAGATTATAATGTGCATTAAGTTATCGGTATAGGTTTATATAAAAAAAATTGACCTCCTTAAACCATCAGCAGCTGGCTTCTTGGAGCGTATGTTGTTTGAGAACAAAACTCCACGTAGAGGTTTCCTCTATAACCGTCTCGATTGTATAGCAATTTGTGATGCTTTTAGTCACTTTTGCTTGAAACGTTATCTTCCCATGTGCATTATGATATTCATTCGAATAGGTATTCGGTGTATCTGCAAAAGAATCAAATGGTCTTCGGATATCACCAACAAGATTTCAAGATAACAAAGTGTACAGCCAGTTGATGCCAAACAATAAGATGTCTCCATGCTGATAATTGGGTATCGAACATAGGATTCCCAGATTGCTGCTCTTGGCTTTTTAATGTTAACTGCTTCCTCAAAGACAACGTATCCAGCTTTCTTTCATCTCAATCATTTTCAATAACATGCCTGAAATCCACATCAATTGCCATATATATATATATATATATATATATATACATATACATACAAGTGATTTGTGCTATTCATTAAGAGGTAAACCTGTATAGGTAGATCATGTCATCTAGTGCCTCGAGACTCTTATTGCAGCCACCAATGAATATAAGAGCACCGCCATGCTGTGGATGTAAAGTGCTCCCTGCCATAGAAAATCTGGCAGATGGCCCCGCTCCTAGCGTCACAACCTTGGTCCAATTAAAGTTTCTGCATGAACTTCAAAAAGATCATGATCAAACATATATAAGTCAAAGTTGATGAACTAAATATGTTAAAGGTTGAGTTACACAGCAAGGTCAAACATGTATAAGTCATCATACAGGTCTTCGGCATGTGTAAAACCTCCAAAGCCAAACATGTTATTGCCCAGCGCAATGATTGTATGACCAGCTCTGGGTGGCAAGAGCTCGCCATCGGTTACCAATTTTATCCAGGTAAGACTATCTATGAAAAAGAAAATAGATATTAGGTAACTTCAGATCAATCCTAAACCATGGACAATAAAGTCAAACTTGCAACCTGAATCAAGCATCTGGACGTCAAACAGATTATAGTTCTGACTTCTGAGTATCTTCCCCACCGATCACAATAATTTAGTTTTTCTGTGAAACACAACTATGGCTATTACGTTTTCCGGGTAGAATTCTTGTAGTTCCCACTCGTTTTAACACCATTGTCTCTGGGGAAAAAAAGAACACTATGCATTATGTACTGATATCATGTGAAGTGATAAATATACGGAACACTCACCTGTATTTAGTACGTATAAATCATCAAAGTATTCTTCAACAGGGGTGCCAGACGACTTCCTACAGCCTCCAAAAATGAGGAATCTTTTGCCAATTACTGCACCGCTGTGGCCTTCTCGTGCTTCTGGGACCTCCCTTCTTACATATGGTGTCATCCATATATTTGTGACTTACAATATCAGATCATATTACAAAAGTGCGCAGAAGAAACAACTTATCAAACCATTGATTTTCCCACAATATGTACGCAAATGCATAAGGGTAGCACAACTCACAGGTATATGCAAATCTTTAAGAGGTACATTTCCATCTGTGCCCCCGAATACAAACAACTTATCTCCAACAGTGGCGCAACTGTGACTGTCTCTAAGCACGGACAGTGTGCTTTGCATACCAGGTTCACTCCAAGTCCGTGTGGCTTAACAAAGAAAAAAACAACACAAGTCAATTGAGCAAATCCTAACTTGAGCAGCTAAAATCATTGTATGCAATCTAGGCATATTTGAGCAGATTAAAACTCCAACTTGTGCTGAAGTAATCAAGCAGATATAAAACACATATCTTGGCTAGCTTAAATTTAACCTCCGTTTTCATTGAACTCGGTCAAGGATGAGATGTGTATAGTGTTTGGTTAGACTTTTTGAAGGAACTACCAAATTACAAGTGTTGCATATGAATATGAGTGGCACTCGAATGATACAAATTCCAAACACCCTCTAAACACAATCAAAAATGTGTTCACTATAAGCAACAGTTAACGTAACACCGCAAAGCCCGAAGCAAAGGTCTGGCCCATAACCTTCAGCTCACAACTTAAAACCATGGAACAAGGTACTAGGAGTCCACAACTCTTCTTCTATCTATGTGTGATGGTTGTAACACTTAACACACACTTACGCATAAGTGCTGATTTTCTCCTAAAATAAGCTAAACACACACCCACTATCCAAACACTTCAAAATTTCAGATTTCCAAAAATGCAATAAGCTATAAGCACTCGAATGATACAAATTCCAAATACCCTCTAAGCACAATCAAAAATGCCCCTCATTTCCACCAAACCCCTAAATAAAGACTTCATCTTTAACAAACCCGTGGAAGACTGTCTACATCTCAACCTCCCCATACACCGTCGTGGTATTAGGACCCAAAACCCGTGGAAGACGGCATTGGGTGTTACTTTTTTTTTTTTTTTTCTATCTTTAACAAACATATACATACAAACAAGAAAAAAGATTCATGGCCTAATTTGATGAGAAGCTTAAAAACAAGAAAATGCAAATTAGTATTAATTTCAAACTTTAACATAATAAGCCATTAAACTTTAGATAAAATATCATTAAGTGTGACAACATTAAACTTTAGATAAAATATCATTAAGTGTGACAACTATATCTTCATATAATTTCCAAACACGTGGCACATCCTTATCCCTTGCTGCATAATCCAATTCAGTGACACCATTGAATAGTTTGGAATAAAGATTCCGGAGTTGAGCTCTTTCCATTCCAGGCTTCCCTTGAATTATGGTATAAATGTCTTGTTTCAACAATGAAGCACTTTTTCTCAATTCTTTTTGTGCTTCTTTCCATGTTTCCAATTCCAACAAGTCTTTAACTTGTACTAAACTCATTGCATGTTCCCTGATTCCCCCTTCTGCTTCTTCCACCGTCTGGTCAGGAACTGTCATTCTAAACATGTCTAGAAATGATGATTCTGCTGCAAATGCTGAATGGCCATTAAATGGAATTGGAGAAGAAAATAGCAGGAATAGTGATGATAAGGCTTTTCTTCTTCTTGTGATATATGTGTTTTTGCAATGGAATTTTGTTTCTTTAGTGTGGTTTATGTTTGAATTTTTCGGGCATGACCATCTTAAGATGCAAGTGTTTGTCAATATCATGTGGGTCTGATTTGGGTTTTTTAAGATAAATAGTGTTGAGAGGTTGGTGATGAGAAAAGAGCAGAGGATAGAAAGGATATTTTTTTATTTGGATAAATTACAAATTTATTCTCTAACTTCACGAAATTACATTTTTTATTCGAGACTTTGGACTCCCGTGTAACACCCGACTTTTAAAAATATGAACTTCCAAAAACTTTCGCCTAACAGCGTTAAAAC
Organism: Asclepias incarnata; assembly: GCA_025447715.1. NCBI lineage: Eukaryota > Viridiplantae > Streptophyta > Magnoliopsida > Gentianales > Apocynaceae > Asclepias > Asclepias incarnata. Next base: position 5,047 of record JAOEHQ010030344.1, on the reverse strand, counting down.
ATAACGAAAACATTTAATAAAACGTTACCGATTCCTAAAGGAACGGTCATTTAATAAAACAAAGGTGTTACGAATTCATATCGTCGCAATAATTTTAAGGATTTTTTATCTACAACTCAGACAAAAGTTCAAAATTTAGTATTTTTGATAATACTCCTTTAAAGAAAATTAACTTCACATAGTTATAAAAGCTAAGTGTTTGTACTTTTATCGTGGGACTTACGGAATAAATATCTTAGATGTTCAAGTCATCATTAACAAGATAAAAAAAAATTCGCCTTGTCGCCAAAACCCTAGACCATGTAGTCATTAATAAAAACACATATCTTTATTTTTACACACATTATAAACTAATTCATCTTGCAAGTCTCGTCATGGGAAACAATTAGCGTATGTAAGCCGCAACCATTTATTGACACATAAGACTTCACAAGAAAAATAGCTCATAATAAATCTTGTTTCATAAGTTTTAGTCATGTTTATTATTTTTCCAAAATCCTTTTGCTTTTACATGATTAATAAATAATTAAAAGCAAATTAAACATCTAAAACACATGACATAACAATTATTACAACAATTAACACTTGATTCATGCATATATACAAATTACAAGCTGATGACAACCTAAATAAAGACCAACTAAAGACAGTATATATACCTAAACAAGGCCCCGCTCGAGTTGAATAAATCTAAGGCAAAGCGGACCACATACATTGAGTAACTCGATTGCGTAAGCCTCATAAAAGTATATAAAATCACATTATTACATAACACATAAAAGTTGATTGGAATTTCTAGCCAACTTCAGGCAGAGATTCGACAAGGAAGGAGTCTTCCCCAACCTTAGCAGTAAACTACAAAGTTGCAGCCCACTGAGTCGTGAATCTACTGTAAACAATTGAGGTTTTAACTCTTTACGAATGATTTATTACGAATTTTTTAGTCATCAGATTTGCATGTAAACTTATTAACAAATTAACCAATAGAGTTATATCAATATATCAAGAACCTATATCCATGAAAACCATGCATGTGTTCATCATGGATATCAATTAAACAAGTAATTACGGTAATCAAGTTAAATAACAATCGGTTAAAGCAATTAACAAGCGTTATTTGTCGGTAAAATTAAAACACAACCTAAGAATTTTCTTGTACCAATTTCCAGACCTTTGTTGGTTGACTTTATAACTAAAAAAAAAATCCTCCAAAGGGCTGATCAAAAATTAAAGTAAAGAAAAACATGTGAATCTTGCGTTTTTAAGTCCAATTTTATGTTTGTTTATGTAATTAACTACACTATACGTGGGAGTTGTGGCCTTATGAATACATTGTCATTGTAACTATCACAAAACATTTTGCAATTGAGCAACTATGATAGTATATACTACAAGTTTGGTTATAATGGCTTTGACACAGGGACGAAGCTTGAAGTAATATACAGCGGGGCCGAAATTCACAAAAACAAAAAAATAATACTAAGTAAAATAATCAGGGGGGACTGAAAGTCACGGGGCCTAGAAATAACACTATGAAATATAACTTTTCGAACAAATTACGGATAAAACTATACTACTAAGCGAAAAAAATGGAGAGGGTCAGGGCCCCCGGGCCCCTTGAAAGCTTCGTCCCTGTTTTGACATGCCCCAGGTGCGTAGCTGAGTTGGTTTAAGGATTGAGCAATTTTGGTTTTTTCATAAAAATGAGACTAAGTGTTCGATCCTTGTGGTTGACACCACTCCATCGCATTTACAATCAATGAGCACGATTTACTTTTCACGTGCTGGGCTGAGGCGGTTTGGCATGGTCCGGTCAAGATGTCCGAAAATACACCTTTTTCCCAATCCATATAATGGCTTTGTCGTTAAAAGATAATTCATAATAAGTATTTGACATAACTTCATAATGTATGCATTTGGGGTCGATTTTAATAAACAAAATTCAAGTAGTTTATTAATTCGATTCTAATATTAGATTGTCATTCCATCTAATAGAATAAATAAAAGTAATATTACATTGTGACTTCGTAATGTTTAATTCGTACCAGTGTTTGATATTTGATTGTTTAGAGAGTATATTTTTGGCACTTATACAAGGTCCGTGTGGATACACGACATTAGCAACAACCCGTGTGTTTACACATTTATGTTTTATATCGATTATATTACTTATTTTAATTATCTTTGAATTATTTTTCTATAATTGTAACATTTTGTTTTTATATAAGAATTTCCACTTGTTTCATATATGTACTATTTTACTTTCCAATATATTGTGCTATATATATTACATTAACATTAATAAGTTTTATTATTTATACAAAACATTTAGTTATAACTTTAAAATATAACTTACGCTGTTCAAGGTATACACGGATCCATAACACTAGTTTGTTATCAATAACAGAAAAATTGATACTACATCCGTCCCATTTTAAATGTCATAGTTTGACTTTTTAAGTCTTTTTCTTTTAAATTTGACCGTAAATATTTTTGTTTGTGTTATATAACATTTGATATAAAATATATGAATGTATTGAGTTTTAAATGTATTTTTCATGGATATAATTTTCCGTAAGTATTATATAACACAAAAAAAATATTTACAAACAAAGTTAAAAAGAAAAAGACTAAATAAGTCAAACTAACATATTAAAATGAGACGGATGTAGTATATAAATTTATGGTTACTCTCCAATTTTATATGGATAGACCATTAATTTTTTTTTTTTGAAAATTGATTGACCATTAAATAACGTGCCTTCATGCTAATCAAAAACAGAGGTTAGAGGTTCGATCCTCACCCCATGCAAAGGCCAGAGGTCCTTTTCTACAATTTAGGTAGAACCTTAAAGTAGCCTTTCTACGTTGGTAAGGGTAATACTGTCTACATCTCAACCTCTCCCATATACTGTTGAGGTATTATAGCCCAAAACCGAAAGACGGCAGCAGCGTTCCGTTCCTTTTGTTTCCTTTTATGCTAATCAAAAAATGAGTGGGCTTGGGCGCTGGGCTGGATTGGCGCTTATAGAAAACTATTTCTAAGAAAACTGAAGAAACCTATTTTGTTTACTTTTGAGTTTTGACACCGCCTCTTCTCCTATTCACTTCATACCCTTTCTTTTTTTCATAACAAAAATATAATATTCGATCACCGGTCTGATCTATTCAGCAGAAAGTAATTGATGGCATCTGATTTCTATATCATCGATCTACCTATCAAATTTCCGACCATGATTTCTCCGTTTAATAATGAAATAAGGTATATTTCTAACCATAATATTTGTTTCTTTTTTTTTTTTGAATGAATATTCTTTCATCTATCATTTATTTAATATTTGGTTAGATTTTGTTGCTTTTATTGTACCAGTAATAAGCTCTGCCTTTTTTTTTTCCTTCCTAAACGGGAGCAATAAGATTTTAATAGATTTTGATATTATAAGTATTTTTGTATGTTTTAAGGGTAATCATAATGTTTTTCATATATGTGTATTAGTTCATTCGCTATTAGTACCTATGTGATACTAGTATACTACTTTGTGTTCTATGTAGTGTAACACTCGCCTCGTGAATGGTTAATTTCAGTTATGTCGTCTCACGGCATACCCTTACACGTTAAGCTCACACATTTGGTGGAGCCACTTTCAGATATATCACTTATTATCGTACCTTCACTTGTTAGACCGGCTAGAACTAGAAATGTTCCGGCCTTCAGCTCTTTTCTATCAGGGTACCTCAAGGGACCCTATCACGACCCCGCCACGGGAGACATAGTGATAAGGACGGCCTCATCATCAATAATGCAAGATGCCCTTGAAAAATCCCTATCATTCATTTACTGCTGAAGTAAAAAATGATTTGTCATATATATCACCTTCGAATCAAGTTGGTCTAAAGATGAATAACCTGAACGACAAATTACTTCGTTATCATCCAACCATCCACTAGCTTCTTCCTGAACCCTACTTGCTAGTGAGCATGGTACAATACTACATATAATATTTTATACATATTATGTTCTCCCTGCGTATGATATGACAATTTCAGCATCCTTTGCAAGATACGACGTTCATGGCTGCAACATAGTTGCCACGCCAAGTGGCGGACTGTCATCATAGCCAAAATTGAAGATTTAAATGACAAAAACATAAACCACTACCCATCGACGCCAACCTTTTGAAGCGTCAACAATTAACATTAAAACACCGCAACGCCCCCATATTTGAAATAAAACACAACTGTGGATCTAATTTACTTGACTAGACCTGGTAAAATGGGTGTGTTGGGTTGGATTAAGGGTCAGAACGGATCTAATTGTAGATCGTTGCAGGGGGATAGGTTGATGAGATATGCAGACCTTTGCAGGGGATCAGAATGTGTAAACTTGATGGTGTGATGTTCATGTCTCGTGTTGATATTTTGAATTTGTAATGAGTATTGTTTGTTTGGATGAGTTTGGTATATCACTTGGGGATGTCCAAGTGCTTCTTTTGTTATTGTACATATTTTTGGATATTAATATAAATTCACCTTTCATTTAAAAAAAATTTGTTTTTCGTCTAATAATTTTTTTTTTCTTTCATCCGCAACGTATTATTAGGTTCTCGGAAGTTGATCCCAAGGAGAGAACAAATCATTGTGTGCTCATAGTTGGTTACGGAAATGATAATGGAGTGGACTATTGGCTCTGTCAGAACAATTATGACACATCTTATGGAGATGATGGATATTTCAAGATCGAAAGGAATGTTAAAAATCCCAACGGGACAGCCAATATTGCAAAAAGTTGTTTCTATCCAGTAATTAAGGGTCACGGTGCTACTATCCTTGAGTAATTTTACCCAGGTATGCTATCTTTATGGCTAATAAACATAGTATTTGATGAACCGTTTCATGCCCTCACAATTGTTATATGAGTTTTTAGTGGAGTAATCTCATTATGTTCACTTAAAGTTATGAGTAAATTACAAATAGATATACAGGTTACATACTTACATGGGATAAACATAAAAGATAAGCTTATCAACTAGTTTCTCATTCGCAAAGT
>JAOEHQ010030333.1:0-13336 GCA_025447715.1 Asclepias incarnata | reverse complement strand
AAACTGTAATTTTTGAAAGGTAGGGACGAAACCTGCAAGCTGGGTACCACGACAGGGACGGAAATTGTAATTAACTCAAAAAAATATATTGTGAGGCTTCTCTTCATATGGAGCCTTTAAAACATAATAAAATCTCTTATTGGTTTGGCCTATGGAATGGAAACATATGGTTAGATTTCCATTCTCTTTCTCTAATTTTGATTCTTCATAAAAAGTGGAGAAAATATTACCATTCTAGCGTGAATAAGGGCGGAGGTTAAAAAAATTGAGATTAAAAAAGGTTAAAACACGTGTCTTCCACATTTTATCACAATCAAATGAAAATTATCAACAACACTTTTTTCTAAAGTTACTACCATCATCCCTAACCATGGTAATTCTTCTCTATCTAATTCTTTCTTTTTTGTTAATATCAATCAAAGATATATGATGATATATTTGGATTTTAGAAAGAAAAAAAAAAAAGTTTGGGCCCTTTTTGAAACAAATGGCTGCATAACACTCGATCATATTTTCAAATCTTAAGACCATGTTTTGTTTTTTTTTCCAATCAAAAGATTGACTAGTTATTAATCTATCTAGTTTTATAAAAGGTACATGTTATTTGTTCCAAGCAAACATTCACATTTGCAATCTGTAGAAAAAAAATTTCTTCTTATTAATCTTTATTTTAGGAACCGGTAATTTGATGTCCATCAAGTTATTTGTGTTTTGTCATAGTTGACTACTCAGATCCAAATGTTAAAAAGCTATTCAATATTTAAAAGAGTAAATTACAATTTTGGTCCTGTCGACCGTCAAAAATTACCGTTTTCGTCCCTAGGTTTCATAAATTACGGTTTTAGTCCAAAAAAGTTTGCTCCGTCAACGGTTTTGGTCCAAAATCACTAACGGCCGTTAACTCACCATCATGATGATGGGTATTTATGTCTTTTCCTTACAATAAGGACCAAAAGCGTAATTAATTTTATCATCATCATCATCCCAATATTTTTTTTCCAGATTTAAAATCAAAACACATGAACAACCACTCATTTTCCCCTCTTTAACTTTACCAACAAACTCTTTTTTACCAGCTAACATAGATCCAACAAACTAATTCAACTAATATCAATAATATTTTCTATTCTATTGTATAATATATGCAGCAAGCAAACAAATGGCATTCATTTGTCGAAATCAAAAAAAGAACCCAACCCCACCGATTGAACGGTCGGATATATATATATCTTGGGCTAATGGGCTTTAGATGAAAATAAAATATATATATATATATATATATATACAAACAGGAGCAGGAGCAGCATCAGCTAATCACATATGTATATCCGATCTATATATATATATCCATAGACTATCCGATCTATATATATATATCCGATATATACATACTCACACACACTCATGGATGACTTTGTTGGATTCCCGATTTCCGGCCACCCCCTCATCAGCCAACAGCGCCGAAGACCGAGATCCGATGGGTTTTTGATGTTTGTTTCTGGGTTTATCCGATCCGTAACCCAACATTTCCGATCCACCCTAAAATTGCCGCAAAACCCGAAAACCGACACCACCACCGTGCCGCCGCTACTTGCCACCGTGGAGGTTAACTTCTGCCATGGAGCTCCAGTAAAGAAAAGAGAAAAGGATATATCTATAAAGGATTGAATATTGCATCAGGCTTATAAAGATTCAAAGGGGTTGTGTAGGAAATAAACCCGGTTTTGATGAAATTTTTGAAATTTTTTATATACTATGAAATGTTTATTATACTATGAAATGTTTATGAAAATTTCGGCAAAGGGCTTGTTCGTATATACTAGGCGGGGTAAACTTAATCTGTTTCTAGAAATATATATAGATCTGGATATATATATATGAGAGATTATACAAATTTTTTATTTAAATGTGATTTTTAGATTTTGTGTGAATGTTTGTTTTTGATTTTTGGGAGTATGATTAAAGATTAGGGGATAAGGGTGGAATGAAGATTTAGAAATATTGTTAATTTGTTGTTGATTTGAAGATGATGATAAAGGTTGAAGATCTGGCAAAAAAAGAAAAGAATATTACATTTTTGGTTCTTGTGGGTAAGGAAAAGACATAAATACCCATCATGTGCAGGTCACGTGATGGGTAAGTTAACGTCCGTTTGCAACTTTGGACCAAAACCGTTGACGGAGCAAACTTATTTGGACCAAAACCGTAATTTATGAAACCTAGGGATGAAAACGGTAATTTTTGACAGTCAACAGGGACAAAAATTGTAATTTACTCTATTATATATGATAGATGTAGGTCACGTAAATTGCTAACTTAAGGCCCAAGTTGGGCTTTTGCTCCAACCGACTTCATGCACTACCACTCTACTTTTTGGTCTTAAATTACAAGCTTTCTTCTTTCTTTCGGTATTAGCCCACGGCCTCAATTAATTAGAAGTATATTGATATTGAAAATTGTGACGGCTCACTCTAGCCGCGTTCAACTTCATATCTTGGACTTCTCTTATTACTTTATAAATATCTTTATTTGCCCATTCTTATCATATTTCATCTTATAGACCTATAATTAAATCAATCACATATTAAGTACAAAAGTCTATAAAAATAATGATATCGCGTAAAATAAATATGTATAAAATAGCGATATCAGTGTTATTATATCATTAAGAATTCGTATCGCAGTCTTAAGTTATTATAATCTTGAGCTTTGTTGTTTTTATGTTCTCATTTTAGTATTTAGATTCTAATTTCAATTGCTTAGCTGTTTTATTCTCAAAGATTTTAATTTTATGTGATAACATATTTTAATTTCATCCTCAAAGGAAAAATATATTCACCTAAAAAAAGGAAAGCAGTTCATCAATCTCATTTTGATTTGTAAGTCTTGTATATGTAAGTTAACCCATCTATTTTCATCAAACTTTATTGCAAGTTTTTTTTTTATTGAGATTAACGAGCTTTAGAGAAGATGGATGGTGCTGTCTTACAAGTGTTCGGTGTAATGTCTCAAATAGAGTGCAAAAGAGGTAATTTATGAAAATCGTTATCTTCAATTTCTTAGTGTTACAAGAGTCAACGTTTAGCCTGTAATAATGGGTGTAAACGCAATGAAACTATTTACTTATATATATGTGTATGATTACGTTTTTTCATTTGTTGGGAGTTTCTAGATCATAAAGTTTGAAGAAGAGAAAAAAGGATTGATAACTAAGCTACAGGTAACTATATTCTCTAGCCCTTTCCAATGACTTATAGTTGTCAAAATAGTTACCTCAAATGTACATTAAAAAGTTCGCAAAATATATTACATACCATAGAATTATGGTTTGATATATGGATCCAGACCATTCTTTCATCATTCATGATAACCCAAATAATATTAGTTTCTCTTTTCATTGCTCAAAATTGTTTATTTATTTTCAAGAAAAATGTCTCACTTGCTATAGGAATTTGTGTACTTTTGCAGTTTGATCGTTGTAAGCAATTAAAACATGAACTTTACATGAAACAGGTGGTGATTCCAAGACAACGTTTATGCAAGTTAGCCCATCAGAGCACGATATGAGTGAGACCCGAAGCTCTTTAAATTTTGTGAAACGTGTCCGCGGTATTGAGTTGGGCCCAGCCAAGAAACAGATAGACTCCAGTAAACTTCAAAAGTTGAAGTCAACGATATGCTTGACTGAAACCAACTATTTTCCGATGTTTCCAGGTATTAATAAACCGGACGTGCGGTTTGTCATTCACCATTCTCTTCTTAAATCCATTGAGGGGTACCATCAGGTACTTTTTATGATCACATTTCAATTTCTTGCAAAACAATAGAGTTAGTTAATCAACTGTTTTTCCTGGAATAGGAATGTGGTCGTGCATGTAAAGATGAGAACCAGTCAACAGTCACCATGTGTTATATTCAAATTTCCATTTGATCTGATAGTTTTTTATTTCATCCATAGTTTAGGGTGTCATGGATTATAAGGTACTAGCATATACTACTTTTCTTTTATCGTTCTTGGCCATGATCTAAAGAACCATGATTTATTCAATATTAATTTTAAGCTTTGTAATTTGGATTCTTAATCATATATTTTTATTATCTTGATCATGTATGTTTTCTTGACTTGAGTTGAGTTGTTGGTTTCAAATTTCAAAGTGGGCTAAGGTTTGTATGTCCTCAACACATTATGTTGTAAGTTATACTCCTTTACTTAAAGTATTCTATTTTCTATTATGTTTTTTGGTAGTGCATGTTTTGCATATTCTCTATATGTAAAAATTTTAAAGATAGTATTGAAAGGGTTATAGCACATTTACTATTTTCTATATGTACTATATTACCATTCCATATGCCTCAATACACATTATCACCATAACCAACTTCTTACACGTCAAAAACATTCCGCTAAGTACCTTAACACGTTTCAAACACCAATGTCGCCCAACAGGCGGCATGTGAACTTACTAGTTAAAATAATAATACAATGTGAAACAAAAATGAAATTATAAAGAGTTGAAAAGGATGTTCACTTTTGGAAGATTTGATTCGTTTTCTTTTTATAATTTCAAAGTTATAAACTTTATGTATTTTTAATCGAAGGTAAACATAATTAATTCATTTGTGGATGTGAAATATCGATATATCGAATGGCAACATACGTTATTTTTTAACGAAATCGTTTATGGATGTGAAATATGGACACGAATATCGAATGGAAAACATCTTTGATGTGATGTGATTAATTTTTTTACTGTAATGTTGTATAATACACGGTAACTGGAATTGCAATTGCAATTGTAATTCATTTTCTTAAACCTGTTACATAGGCGACTTTCCATATTTGTCACAAATTAACAATTATAACCCCACTATTTATATTATATTACTAGATTTTGGACCCGTGTTAACACACGGGCTCCGTAAAGATTTTACTTAATAACTGGACGCTGATAATTGTTACAACTGGAAGGATCACAACAATCAGAGATCATTAAGATGGAATCCGATTTCCTTTTGCTGTATATAATAACCTTTATAAAAGTGGGATAATTTGTAAAAACAGATGAAAAAAAACCTTTTGACATAAAAGACGATCTCTTTGAGTCAAGAGAACTTAGAACCAGGCATTTTTAATGCGAACTTTGAGTCAGGAATTCTCCAACATATCATCAAAACAGAGCAATCCTAATTCTTTCATGGTATTAAACACAACAATTCTCTTAGTCATGGTAGGAACTAAATTTGACATTAAATGTTTGACCGGTACTGCTATTAGTGGCTAACAAGTTGCCAATCTAACAAATTTATTCTTCATTCTCCGATTAATGATTACGGTGAAACTATAATAATAAAAAATGAAAGAAAAAAAAAAAGAAGAAGCGATTGTTTATAGAATTAGCCTCCTTATTTATTGGAACCAAATTAAGCATTTGTGGGTTGATCAAACATATCTAAAACCATTATGATATTGCCCTTAAAAAAAATAATAAATATCCGTGTTAACACGAAGAGTATCCACTAGTTGTCATTATTATCTCTAAGACTCTAATTCAATTGAAATGTTATATGGTATCGAAAAAAGAAGATCGAGTCATCAATAAAAATATACGGAGCTTAAAGAAATAATTGATATAATATGTTTAATAAGTAAGTTTAAAAATAGACTTTAAAATATGAATGAAGAGATACGACAAGATTAACGAAAATAATAAAATGATAAAGAAATACTATATTATATTATATTCTATACTAACTTATCAATACGCGGATAATTTAAAAAATTTTGTTATGACAAAATATTTAGGTAACAGAAATGTAAAAAATCATGTAAGAATTATTAAATTTTTTGATGTAGTGGTGCCATATAAGCCTTTTTTAAAGTTTGCTGATGTCATCAGATTTATGTTTTATCGTACCGAAAGATTATCCATATTCCTTATTAAAGCATTTGACCCCCCTCCCCCCTCCTCTTCCTCTTTTTTCTCAAAAGATGAATTGATATTCTTGTTTTATCATTATCAATTATTTTAAACATTTTACTTGATATACCTATAATACACATATTAATTTACACCAATTATCTTTATATCAATGACCTCATTTACATCAATTACTTTTATATCAATTACCTCTTTTACATTAATTACCTTTATATCAATTACCTACACTACTCGTCACCGACACCACCACCACCACCATCTTCGTCGCTACCGCGTGCAATATGCTAGTATTATAATACATGTATCAATTACACATGCTTTTATGCTTTTAGATTTAGGTTTTACTAATATTATAATTAATCTATCTATCATAATTAACATTTGATTCGTTTGTTTTGTTTTTATCTACACATACTGAAAGACAAACACAGCTCCAAAACATGTGACATGTACATTCAAAAGATACGTGTCAAATATATGTAATGTATAATGAATTACAATTTATTACAAAGAAGAAGATAGGTTCATATATATATGTTTTATATTTAAAAATTCACCATTTAGAAATATTGCTAGTAAGCACCAAGCCACCAACTCTTGTTTCTTGTTACCGCATAGGCACATCCATATATAAAACTGAAGTGGTGTACGTGATAATATATATATGGAGGAGGGGTTGTTGTTGAAGCAGGCGGAAGAGCAGCAGCGGAGATGGAAGGAAGTATTCGTGGAGGAGGTCAAGAGGACATGTTACATAGCGTTCCCAATGGTCGCCGTGACAGTCTCCCAAAACTTATTGCGGGTTGCTTCCATGTCCATGGTTGGTCATCTTGGTGAGCTACAACTTGCTGGCACTGCAGTTGCTACCTCACTCACTAATGTCACTGGCTTCAGCCTCGTCGTATGTAATTAATGTCTTTCTAATTGATCCATCATTTTTTAATGGGCTTAGTACCTCACTTTACACGATTTGTCATAGTGTGTATCGAACTTCAATCCATCCTGTGTATTGTATGTAATGAACTTTCAAATCTCGGTTATTGTATGTATCCAGATATATGTGGCAACCATACAAGCTGCCACGTCCAGTGCCATGTTGTCATTTTGCAAGTTTTTTATTGGTCGGGTAGATACAATAACGAGGATTTAAAAGTTTATTACATACAATGCACAAGAATGAAGTTCTATACACACTAATGACAATTCGTGTAAAGTTGTTTACATTCTGAGGTACTAAATCTTTTTTTTAATTTCCCTTTGTTTTTCACCTTTTCTTAATGTGTCAGAATTAATTACCTGCACATTCCTTTAAATCGGCTTATAACATTTCACAGCTTTTTGAAATGTTACAAGCCGATTTAACATCTCACCCTTTGATTTCGGCCAAGACTCTTTGATTTCCACAACTCCCTGCAAAATGGCTAGAGGTCCTTTGGAGCAGTCTCTCTATCTTTGTGTAGGGTTAAGACTGTTAACATCTCACTTCCCCTCTACCTCGTGGAAGACGGGATTAGGAACTGTTGATTAATGAGTTGAATTACCTGCACATTCATTTAATATGATCAAACTCGGCTTGTAACATTTCACAACTTTTTGAACTTGAAAACCAACTTGAAATCTGCAGTTTGGATTGGCGAGCGCATTGGAAACTTTATGTGGGCAGGCTTACGGAGCAGGACAGTACAGAAAGCTTGGTTCCTACACGTATGGCGCTATAATTTCTCTACTTTTGGTCTGTTTCCCCATTTCTATTTTGTGGATGTACATTGACAAACTCCTGATCCTTCTTGGCCAAGACCCTTTGATTTCGGCCGAAGCACGTAAATTCTCAGTGTGGCTCATCGATCCCTACCCTGTTCCCCTACGCCATACTCCAATTAATTACTCGATACCTACTGTCACAAAGTCTCATCTTTCCAATGCTATGGAGCTCAATAGTTGTACTTGTTCTTCACGTACCTATATGTTGGGCTCTAGTGTTCAAGCTGGGCTTCGGGACTGCTGGAGCAGCTTTAGCAATTGGAATATCGTACACTTTCAATGTGATCTTTCTTGGGGTTTACTTGTATCATTCTAAAGCATGTGAAAAGACTCGTGTCGTGTGTTCACAAGATGTTATGACAGACATCAAGAAGTTCTTCCGCTTGGCCATCCCATCTGCTATCATGATATGGTAAAATCTCTTGTATAGGACCCTTACAGCTTGGGCACATTATTCATGTACTAATTACTTATCTATCAACATATTTTCCTTTTGTTGTTAGTCTTGAATGGTGGTCGTACGAGATTGTTGTGTTGCTGGCAGGGCTACTGCCAAATCCACAATTAGAGACTTCAGTTCTCTCGATATGGTATGGCAATCTTCTTTCGAGTAAAGTCACAAGTTTTTAACTTTTGAACATATTTTACTAATTCATTATACGTGGTATCATCTACTGCAACAGCTTGATAGTTGGTGCCTTGCACTACTACATACCGTACTCATTTGGGGCGGCTACAAGGTTTGCTCTTCAGTTAATGTTTCACTCAAGTTACAATAAGTTCAATGTATAAGGTGAAATTCAACTGCTTGCAGCACACGTGTATCCAACGAATTAGGAGCTGGGAATCCAAAGGCTGCAAAAATGGCTGTCTTGGCTGTATCGGCTCTTGGAGCAGTGGAAGTGATCATAGCCATCACCATCCTTTTCTGCTCTCGTTCTATTCTTGGATACGCATTTGGCAATGAAAAGGAATTAGTCGACTATGTTAAAGATATCACCCTTCTTCTTTGTTTCACCATATTTGCAGATACAATACAATCAATTCTTTCAGGTTCTTTTGTTAAAACCTTGCTGAAATAAATCCGGACTTTGAAACCATAAAAAGAAAGAAAATAAAACTCATGAATATGGATTTTCTTAACAGGAGTTGCTAGAGGGAGTGGGTGGCAGGATATCGGGGCATACATTAATCTCGGGTCATATTATCTCGTCGGAATCCCTATGGCACTGGTACTAGGGTTTTTGTGGCAACTAAAAGGGGAAGGATTGTGGGGTGGACTGTGTATCGGATCTACGGTGCAATGTATCCTGCTTACTCTTGTAACATGTTGTACGAATTGGGAAAAACAGGTTCTTGATTTGACCCACAATTTTTAATCGATCTTAGATTCTGCTAGTTCACCAATTGATCAATTCAATGTTCCTTTTGTGGTTTTCTCAGGTCACAAAGGCGAGAGAACGGGTATTTGACAGGGCAATTTTTGATGAGGAATGATTCTGTAACTAAACAAAATAAAGCAAGCGCACACATGAACAAGGGAGACTTCTCTACTAACTGGAAATGAAACAACCAATACTCAGATATAAAAATAGAAATATACAGAAGAAGGAACCTTCAACAGTGGTTTAATGGAAGCTAAATGATGTTATTTTGTGAAGGATTTTATTTGCGTTCATTTTGAATAATATCAGTCGAGTTATTATAGCCTTTATTATTGTGTCCATGGATATATTTTCATTGAGAATAAGAACAATGATTTAAGCAACATTGCAAAGTTTCAGTTTTTCCTACCTTCGTATACAACATCTACCAACATTCACTTTATGTAACTCGGAACAAATAACAAAAGAGATTAAAGATCAACACTACGTGAGTTTTCAAGTTATAAAATGAGTAATATTAAACTTAACACATGGTTCACCTAGAGCGTTTTGGGCCAAGAGGAAAGGAAACTCGTTGACAGGTATTTTGCGTCATGTCACTCCTCTGTTCTTGTGAAGGATTAGTCCTAGAATCACTACCATCTTCATCTTCCTCTGTTTCTTCAATAGCTTCACTTGTTCGCTTCTTTGAGATCACAAGCTGGTAATTTGGACTAATCAAGGTGTCTGCCTCTGGAGGCAACGCCATCCCTGGTGTATTTATCGATTTTGGCAATGGAATTTTGTTCCTGTTCCTTGCCAATTCTAGTAGGACCTTTTCAAAAAACCATTTGAAAATCATACAACATAACAGAATACATGAAGAAATTCAACTAAGATTGAACAGATTAGCATACCTCTCGTGGAGGGGGTTGGGAGAAGCTGAAGTTGACTTTTGACTGAATAGCGAGTTTGACATCATCAGAATCAATAGTCGACTTTCCAGCATGTTCAGAATATACCTGTGCATCTGTAAGCACATCCACCACATATCGATACCAAAGTTCTAGAAACTGGTGAACAACACGTGGTTCATAGTTGTCAACCCCCATTGATTTCAGCAATGTTTTAACAATCTTGGCGTCCCTTGGCAAGTCGTCCTCTCCATCAGCCATTCCTCAAATCTAATATCTGCAATTTAATCCTAAATTGAATTACTGTTCTGCTTAATTTTTCCAATATTTATCTAGTGTTCATAATTCGACAGAAATTTTTGTTTAGACTATAAATTATTGTACTTGTTAGACCTGCTGTTCCAAAATGATTTATGGTTTTTCGAACAATAAAAGATACATATTTTATTTAGAAAGAAACATCAATAGGAAGTCTCTAAGATATAAGCATTTTCCAGTATCTGATATTACACACATCGACATAAAATATGAGGGTGCAAAACTTTTAAATTAGTCCAAGTTAAAAGTTGAAACCACGACCAGAACTACCTGCATCAGTTCTTTCGAAAAGGACATCAAGCTGACAAATTTTGATCCAGTCCAATTTAGTTAAGCGGATTACACAAAATTAAACTAATTCTAACATAAGATATTTGAAAGCGATTTCAAGTTTCAAAGGAAGATATAGCGTTTAAACCATCAAAGGTAGAAACCACGAATACATCTTTTTGAAATAAACTACTACAAATAGTAATATATAGACCAACTACCAAGACATCAAAATTTCAATATGAATGAACGCAATAAAACAGAATAAGACAGGAAATTGGGACGTTGAAGCCAAAGTAGAAGCGAGATCTGATGAAATAGCAAAAACTTGAGTCAAGAAGATGGAGGAGGTAATCTGAAGCATGAGTAGTGTGATTAAAATCACAAACCATATCATTTATTTTCTTTGTGGGTTAAGTGGCTTTCCCATACATGCCAAGAAAACATACCCCCTCCGTTCCCAAGAATACATCTTTAAACTTCAAGGTTAACTTACTACTTTGAAATCCAAAACTACTACCGTTTTCTTAACAAACTCAATGCCAACATCTTTCTGAATTGTCGTATTGATATGAAGTCTAAGTATAGCCAAGAAAAGCAACTTCAAAAGTAACTGGTTTCAGATCACAACTGATACTGAAAATCATTTAACTGGAACTTAAAAGTCAAACTTAAATTTCACTAAGAGTAAAAGGCTTAGGGCAACAGTCATTCCTAATGTTCAAACACACCAATTTGGACCAATAAATTTTCCAAAACTTCCAAAAACAAAGAACAAAAGCTCCAGATTCTCTAAAATTCCACAACGAACATGGAGGGGCTGCAAAGACACTAGCTTAAATGCTGCCATAAAAATAAAGAAAGTTGCTCAAGTTTACTATCCAGGAAAACTTTGCAGCGACTTTTACCACTTAACTTGTTTATCTCAACTTTGCCAGTTTCTGTTTTTTCCACATAGAACAAAACCAAAACAAGTAAAAAATACACTAATAGAAGTCTCATCCAAGTTGTAGGTCTTACAAAAGTGAAAAGAATCTAGAATAACAAAAATGTAACCCATAGGCCACAGTACACAAATTTCATACAAAAATTCGATGGTATAAATTTAAACTAGCAAAGTTATCGATACACACAATTAAAACGAGGTTCAAAACTTATTAAATAAAGAAACATAAAAGCAGAGAACAATCACGAATCAAAAAAGAAAACTCACTTTAAAAGGATTAACTTAAATTTGTGATATGAATTTGAATTAAACAATATCATTTTAGCTTAGAACAAATTGCATTAGAAAAAATTACGAAACCGTAGCTTAAAAAGTTTCACTAAGCAGAACTTCTATGTTCAGAAATTAAATGAACATCACCCTTTTAAATGAACTTTTCAACCTATGCTTGTCTAAAAATATATAATAAAATTTCAAAATCAACAATGATGCAAGTAGCCAATGTTCCCAATCTTCTTATTCTAACTCAATAGAGTATGGTACATATCGTAAGACACACTTTACTGTCGGTGTTTGGGAGTGTATACTTCAACTGCATATAAGCTTATTGCATTTTTCAAAAACCAAAACGCACTTTAAAGTCTTTCACTATTAGGTGCATTTTACCTTATTTCCAGGAAAAAACACACTTATTTTTAAGCCTTGTAAGTGCTGCTTATTTTGAACACAGCTTTTAAGCCAAAAGCACTTAAGAATAAGCCATATCCATGACAACGAAACTATAAATTCTTATCTACAGAACCTAAAACTGACATCCGTGTTCTCGCTAATAGCTCATTGCTCAATCCGACACATTAAATAGCTCGTAACCAAGATTTCGACTATAAACTAGATTATCTTTAAGACCAACAAACTACAAGTACTTTAAGCAGCTGGGCATAAATAAAGTTTGTTCATTTAAGCATTTTAATCAAGGGGATAACATATATGCTTCTACCTCCCTCTCACATTGAATTCAATCACATGGCTTGGTAAGCATATTAACAGATAGATGCAAATGAATTACAAGAAAAGAGATAATAAGGCTCTACCAGTGGGTAAATTAAAAATCCCTAATTATTCTAATTACAAAATAGATAAGTAATTAGATGAAGTTTTAATTAATAAAAAAAAACATAATTTGCAGTTAGCTAAAAATACCCAAATGATGTGATGATCTTGTGATAAAGATAGTGGAAGAAATTAGCTTTCGCAAATAAGTTGAGAGGAGATCGACACCTGTATTGTATTGTACGAGAGTTTCTTTGTATATATGATTTTTTCTTTTAAAGTTTAGTTGTATGATATATTTGATTTTTTCTTGTACTATCGCTTTGTACAAGAGTTTACAACAACAACAACAACGATACTCGATTCCGGCAGCACCGGAGTTCGAGGGAGGTAAGATGTACGCAACCTTACCCCTACCAAGGGTAGAGAGGCTGTTTCCAGAAGGACCTCCAGCTTAGGGCTTTCACCCTTGTAAAAAATTTCTCGCTTTGTCTAGATCTCCGATCTCCGATCTAGAGATGTAGAGAGAGAAAGAGAAGTTAGAGAGAAGGGGGAGAAAATTCTCCGCATGCGGTGCTACTTGCCAAGCATAGTTATTTATGTCTATCTGGTCAAGCATATAAATGTGAAAAGGGTGGGCTAAAAAGAAAGTGGGTCAAGGGAAAAAGTCGTCAACCTCCCAAACAAATTTCTCACAAAAAAGTTAATATTTTTGTTAAATAGTAGTAGTATATATTTCGAATAGTATTTTGGAGAGAGATGGGATTTGTGTAC
>JAOEHQ010030322.1:0-13342 GCA_025447715.1 Asclepias incarnata | reverse complement strand
AACATTGGTCAAGAACCCCTTTTAGACTGGTAGATAGATACAACCTTTTGTGAGCTTTTAGTTATCGTGCTAAACGAGCAGGTTTTATTAGGCCTTGGTAATAAAGATGCATTCGTTCCTTTTATTGTGCTACAATTAGCAAGTAAAATTCTAAAAGTTCAAGTCAAAAGAATTTGAAAGAAAAAACTCATTACGGCTTGAATTGTTTGTTTTCGGTTATTATTCTTATTTGAATGGTAGTATCAAATCGTTTATGAAAATGTTTGTAAATAAAAAGGTTCAAATTGTTACACTAGATATTATGACTTAATTATGATAATTTTACATAATATAGCAGTTTTATGACACAACCTTCAATCTGTAGTTGGAATAAATTTGGGGAAGTTGGTTGGACCTTTGCTTGTAAACCATCTGATAATATAATATGGGGAAGTTGGTTGGAGTTAGAAGGATAAAAATTTTATTATAGAAAATCATTTCTCATTGTAAAAGAAATACCAAATGGTGTTTTTGTATGTCTAATAATTTTCTTTGTTGATGTTTTTCTTGTACATAAATACTTGATGTTGAATAATTGTTGATTAGAGAATCGTGTGTGGTAACGATTGATAATTATTTAAATGATTAATGAGTATTATTGAATATTTTGTTTATGAATAAAACACTTTTATTATGTATGAATATTTAATTTCGTGAGATGTGTTTTTATATGCATATGTATAACACACTTTGATGAACTAGTTTATATATATATATATATATTAAAATTAAAAATAATTTTAAGAGTTCTCGGTTTATAAAAGTATTTATTTAACTTCTGTAGAAGGGGTCTAAAAGTTTAAATAAAAAATACTTTTTTTTTTTTGTGGTGGGGAGTCGATAGGGATTTATTGGTTCATTGAGGATGTGTGTGGGACTGGTACCGTCTTGTATCGGTTTTACTACTGACAATACCAATCCTGAAAATTAACAAACATGGTACCAATAGCGGTAACATTTCCCATTCAGTATCACTTTTCGGTACGGGAATCGAAACGGGACTGAGATTTGGAAAATTATGTTCGACCGTAATTGAAATTTTACTTTCGTTTGAAGAAAAGGGAAATTATCAACTTACAATATGCATAACTACTTGTAATTAACGTATGTGTGTTTTCATATATACAAGAGTTACATTATTATTATTATTATTATTAATTTTTTCATTCAATATGAAATATTTTTACATGAAGTTGTATGGGAGCCTGGATACAAGCTGTGCTCCCACTCCTTTTTGAATACAAAAACACATTCTATAAAGATAAAAGTACCACTCCTAGCATTATTTGAGCGGCTACTAAAGATAGACTTAACACGTGAAAGTGTGTCCAAAGCATCTTTATCGAATTCCCCGAAAGTAGAGAAAACAAATGGTATGAACTTGTATCCGTTGTCCTCACATTTGGATGCATATTTCATCTTTTTCTTCTCCACGGCATTATGCAAGGCTAACCCGGGTGTAAAGGAAGTCGCCCCCATACCAACAAAGGGAGAAATGCATGTCACATCTAAACATGCATCTTTACCTTGTATCCAATTAAATAGTAAAAGATCTTTCTTCAAACTGTAATATGAATAGGAAGAGAAATGATATTTGACCCATGAATCACAATTAAATATCATAAGCTAGGGTAATAACATTGAATAAAAAGGTTGATGGAACAAACTACTTGTCATTTGATGTCATAAACTAATAATCCCACATGCCACATACATCTGAATCTTCAGATTAATCATGAGAAGCTTTTTGCTTAACTTGTCTTTCTTGTTTTAAAACTCCAGCACCCTGCAGTACCACATACATTCATAAACAGTGCCAAAGTATTACAAGAGATACCAATACAGCGGCTTACTATAGAAATTAATCCGAATTTATCATGAAGAGTACATGCATTATACCTCATCATCATCATCGTCTTGGTTTTCACTCTTCTTCCTAAACCGTTTCACATGTTTATCGGTCTTTTTAGGAGAAGCAACAGAAACAGAAGGGCGACGCTCAGCATTGTTGTTGTCTTCATCTGCCTCCAATAGCTTGAAGTCCTCTGCTTTCTAGCTAGCATTGCTGCAGCCTCTTCTTGTTGTCTATAAACCTATTAAAAAACAACCTATTAAAAAACAAATGGACAATAATGTACGCATTAAAAATAATTTCTTCCGAAAAATCAAAGAAGGTTTTTAACATCAACAGGCGATGTCAATTATGTAAAGGAAGGGAATAAAACTCACGTTTGCTCCAAAACTCTTACGCTCAACTTTTCTGAATATTTCTTCAGCAAATGCACGTGCATCATTGGAAGATGGCACGCCCATATCATTAAGACTATTTAATATATCAGAAGGAGATGAAGCTTTCTTAGCTGCAAATAGATTATTTTGGAAAAAGAATCAATTATGTATCTAAATAATGATAAAACAACATGCACTAAAATACGTCAAATGCTAATCTTGAAGATAACTTACATGTGCTAATCACATATTGAACCAGCGTCGGTTGTGAATATCCAACAAGGGACATCAATTTGTCGGAAAACCAAGTCTTTAAGTCGCTCCCCAGTTCTAACTCAATCAAGAAGCACCAGCTTATAATTATAAAATCTTATTGAGTTGCAAAACAATATATACACCAAGCAAATTAAAATCAATGTCTTTGTTGGGGGCAAAAGAGTTAAAGGTAACAGTGGCTTGAATTTTGAATCCTAATTAAAACGTTCTGAAGAGACAAAATTAGCAATAACAAACTAATATATCATACACATATTGGCAAGTATAGTGAGTGAACAGTATTTTCATTCAGAGATGCGATGACAACTATTTTTATTTCTTACAAAAACTGATGTTTTGTAGAAATAATAAACGCATTAAGTAGTTATATAAAAAAAAGCTTCAAATAACAGGCCAAAAGTGTCTCCAGATCAATTGGGTCGGACGTTACCCAGCCCGACCCCTACCAAACAAATGACATTTTTGAACCCAATGCGTTTTTCAGGTTACCACACAGCATGACTGTCCCCCATATAAACAGCAAAAAGTTCAAAATTTTGATACTAATAAAAACCGTAAAACTGAGCAGTAAGTTTATCTAAGGAAGAAACTCTTGAGACAACCTACTTTACAAATAAAATAAGAACCCTAAAATTTGAATCTTAAAAACTACTTGATTCAAATAGGAATAGGAAACTGTGGTATAATACTGATAAAGAACTACGTTAACAATCGAGTCATAAATTGTGGTATAATTTTTCAAAATGATATAAAAAAGAAATGTGTAAAGTAAAAGATTTCGTGGATGAAGACTGGATTTAATCAGAATCCACCCAAACAAAACTGTAAAAAAAAACCTAAAAGCAAAAATAAATAAAAACCCTAAATTGAAATTGGGAGGATACCTGAAATGGATTAAGCACGGATTATAGGAAAAACGCCACCAACCCTTTCTTTCCATATCCGACGATCGTCGGTCAAAATCTGTAAAGTTAAAGATCCTGACATATGTAGTTGCGTTATTTCGTGGTTTATTAACACCCATGAAAGATACATATTTAATCCAGTAAATATGTACTTGCACTATTCGATTTTGGGAAATTCATCTTTGTTCTTTCAGATGTGAAGGGAAAGAAAGGTGGGTTTAGATTTTGGGAAGGAAGGTTGGGGGTATATTTTACGTTTGACGGAAATTTTAGTGCAGTGAAGGGGAGGCTGCCACCTGGCAGTTTTTTAAAAAACTTTTTATAATGGAACCCTCTTTTATTAGGGAGAAAGATATATACACACGTTAAACAAAACATTAAACAAATTAAAGAAGATTATTTCGTTCGATTCTTTGATCCTCTAATACCGAATCTGACTGTTTGCTGGGTCAAAAGACGACTTCTATATATGCCACAACAAAAAGGAAATATAAATATACTTTCCAACTGATATTATTTGATGTACAAGAATATGACAAATATAACTAAGCACTTGGAAAGAAAAGAAAAGCCGGGTTAATGTAAAACAGTGCGGTAGATACAAATACATTCTCAACTTATGTTTTAATACAGTAATTACAGGTCTACAACAAACATTTAAAATATAACTAGAAAACCATCATTCACATATGCAGAAATCAAAACCAAATCCACAACTGAAAATGAATGTTTTATCATCATTCTATAACTTGCTTTTTTCCATTTAATTTTCTTCTCTTTTTTTCCCCACTTTCCGATTAGGCTGAATAGCCACCAATCATTCTATACATAAAAGATCCTACTAACATTCTAATCACCATAACTTAAGACTTAATCAATTTCTCCTTCCTCCTTGGTCCCTCCTGGAACAACGCTACGCAGCTCAAGCTCACCGTCATCCTCTTCGTGTTCGTCCCTCTTCATGTACAAGCCAAGTTGTTCCAACGGATTGCTAGACCCAAAATTGAAACTGCCTAACGCATCCAAGGAGCCATGATCAGGGCTTATCTCGTCTACTGAAGTTGCTAACTGCTCCGGATTCACAGTCCTCAGCATTTCCAGGTCCTCAATGAAACGTGAAGTCTCATCAATTTCAACAGTCTTTTCCACCTGTACAAATAAAAATACAAGATTTGGCATCTTAAACTAAAGATTCCAGTTTCTTCCCACAAAAACTGTTACGTCAGAAGTTGCAGAAAAGCATAGAGAGCAATTTTAGCCAAAGCTTCATATTCTATTTCTTGTCAATTTGGGCAACATCTAGATTTTAGATGGGCCAAATGGGTAAACATATAAATATAATGTTACTTGAACACAATTACTGTTACTCTGGTAGTTCAACGGGTAAAGCAATTTGGCATTCCAATGTTGAGCCATGCATTGCTACATTTGTAATTACCCAAAATGCAGAAACAACACCAACTTCAAGAATCTTCCATTTACGTTAATAGCATTACAATATCACCATTGTATTTGTATGAATACAATCATAAATAGCTGTTCTTAAAAAAGTATCTTACTATCATTTTCTTCTATTTAATTTTCTAATTACCTAATGCAATAATTTGTAATAACCATTATCCATAATAATCTATACATAGGCCACCTAGTTATTCATAGGAAATACACTGCACCACCCAAATAACAGAACAAAATAAGAGTTACAAACTTACACCAAGAGCACCCAAATATCAGAACCTGTATGTGTAACATTGTGTGATTGTGAATACATATGCATGCATTCTTATAATACTTGCATTGAATAAACTTGTTCTTCAAAGAATTTTAACATGACCAAGGCAATGACACACTTTAACTGTTTTAAAAGGGATCATTTTTACCAGAACTCATTTTGACCGAATATCCAACCCACCCATTTTGTCACATACACAAAGGATATCCACTTTCACGAATTTAACATAAACACAGGAAGGGAATAACAAAAGTTTCTGAAAACGATAACGCAGATACAATGTGATACTAAATAAGGCTTGACGCAATGCCAAAAAGACCATGACTAACATATACAAAGCTATGTTACTCCCATGTTCCTTATGATGATTGATCATGGTATAGACAGATACCTTCAATAAGGCCTGCCGAGCTGCTTCCCTTTCAAGGTCTCTCTTCCGCTTTACTTCCAATGCAGCTTCTGCTTCTGCTCGCCTTCGAGCATTTTCTGCAGCCTCTGCTGCTGCTTGCAACCGAGCTTTTTCTGGCTCATAACAAAACAGCTTATACTTCAGTCGACACATTCAAAACCAAAAAGAAATGATAATAAGTACATTGACAACAAATATGGCCAATTAACAACCTTTCCTTTTCTGATTTTCAAGTTCCTCCTTCTCACGGCGCAGCTTCTCGGGATCCCCCTTCTCAATCTGATTCATCAAATATTCAAATTTATCTGTTTGCATCAGAACAGACTATTCTAGATAGAGGTCGCAAAACAAGCGAGTTAGGCAGGTTGGGTAATGGCTCATAATGGGTAGCCGACCTGAAAAGGCTTTTTGTACTTTTCTTCTATTGAGATCTATGACTAACGAGTTAAATATTACCAAAGACACAGGGGGTTCAATGACTTTGGCAACCAAAATCACGCTTGACCCATTGAACCCGTTTTGAAGCACCTTTTTAAATTTATGCATTTAACCCATCAAAGAAAGTATAACTCAAATTAACTCATGTGTCCATAAACAGGTCTATATTGCCAACTCTAACTCTGGAGCACTGTAATAATCAAAAAAGCTGATGTTGTAACCAACCTGGGTGAGCGTCTTTTCTCGAGCCTTAAAGATTGTATCTGCGAATCGATTTTTTAGAAGAGCAGCTCGGTACAACTTTCCAGGCGAAACCAGCATCGAGTTTGGGGCACTATCCCCTAGATTATGCAAATGGATTGCGGTTAGCGGACTCCATATCAACTAAAACAACTTTTTTAACCTATGATGCTCACCATCATCCTTCTGGCTGTCTGATTCAACAGAGCTCGGTTTCTGTTGGGACATGTGTTCAACTTGGTCCAGCCCGCTACCTGACTCTGAATTTCATGCATAACA
This sequence comes from Asclepias incarnata, assembly GCA_025447715.1. NCBI lineage: Eukaryota > Viridiplantae > Streptophyta > Magnoliopsida > Gentianales > Apocynaceae > Asclepias > Asclepias incarnata. The sequence continues at coordinate 6,795 of JAOEHQ010030322.1, read as the reverse complement.
AACAACCATAAGTGATACAAAAACTTATGAGATATTAAGCTTACAAGAAAGGTAAAAAACTCCTTTAATATTTATTCAACAGTTCAAATAAACGACCAATATTGTGGACCACCAAAGTCATGAGAAAAGGAAAATATAAGCTAGCTAAGGTTAAAAAAAACTCACGATTATCAATTAAATCGCTTGTGCCAGCCTTGTCCTCCAAATCATTCTGCGTATTAAATATATAACTCAACAAAGAACCAAAACACAATAACATGCAAAGAATGAAATATGAAGATAATAAATACCTGAGACACCTTTAATGGGCTAGAAGCTTTAACATCATCATTTTGTAAATTATCAGAAGCATTTCTAGAATTAGTATCTGCAGAAACCATATAAATACTAACTATCCCACATAAAATGTATATTAATATAGTCAACAAAAAGCCAAAAGTACATGCATTTAAGACCAATCGTGCATCAGCACATGCGCTGCATAGTAAAATAAATACTACTGTTATCAATCCAAGTCAACAAAAAGCCAAAAGTACATGCATTTAGGACCAATCGTGCATCAACGCATGCGCTGCATAGTAAAATAAATACTACAGTTATCTATCAAATTGCAAGAAACATTAAAAAAGATAAGAGGCATTCCCCTAAAGTTACAACACAAACAATGAGATGTTGTAACACAATGTTTTTTATATAGAAAATTTGCAAATATAAAATAACTTAGTTGAAGTGTTGTAACAAATAGCCAGTTTTCCTTATCAGCAACAAGCACAGCTCAAGAGGAAACGTAATCATCAACACAAAGGGCCAAAATGGATGATTACCAGTGATCCAAAAAGCATCTAAAACTAAGACACTAAGGGACATACTCAGTTTCTAATTTCTGTCAGGCTCCTTATCCAGGTAGATTAAGTTAGATCGCATTACTATATATAATGCTTACATTTCGTAGCACGCGCGATCAAATTACATTAAATAAAAAGATCTTTCAAAGCAGTCTCCTCCAAACTACAGGGATATTAGAAAATAAAGAGCACTCAGTTGCTGCCCTCTACCACAAACACCATCACTGTCCATGGCTAATACAGGTAGCAGGTTTTTTTTTTTTTTGAACAGCTAATACAGGTAGCAGTTAAGAAGCATTCACTAATTAATTGTGTCTTATACACTTGTCTCAATCAGGTCGGGTCAAATCAAAAAGTTAAGCGGAAGGTAAAGGAAGCAACTCCTAAATACAAAAATTTTGAGTTGGATTGTAGTCATTATTATCACATTAACAGTTATAAAAAATGAACATGGAAGTGTTTGCTTCTGGATCTACAAGTTGTAAGAAGAATCTCAATATGAAAACCGTCAAAAAAGAGAAAACCCTTTATCCACTAATAGAAGGCACAACATGTATATCTTCAAAACCAGCTACTTGACAAACTTTTCTCTTGATGAAAGGGAAAGTGACCAGAAGCAGAATCAAAAGAGTAGAACCAAGAGACAACTAATAATGATGATAATAAAAATTGGTTCAATAACGGGGTTAAGGGTTGGGCAAGAAGAAACTCGTCTTGTTCTTTATCTTCAAAATATTTACATTAATAAGTTCTCAAGAGGTAATTTATTCAACAGATACTCTTCTGTTTGTGATTTTATTTTGCAATTATACTTGGCAGCTCCTACATATACATATACAAAAGTGAACTAGTGATCCATTCAGGTGTTCCTATTGACTAGCCTTGACAAGAGAGGACATTTTGGCAAGTTCTAAGTCCTGAATGAGCAAATAATAAAAGTGAACCATCTGAATTTTCCTTTTGACAACATATTTCCGGAGCATCAACAAGTAGTGACAAATTCCATGCTCATGGCATATAGACATGCAGAGAGTACATTAAGTTTTTTTTGGTTTGTAAGACTAGCGCATTGGAAAATCCATACCACTGAGCATGGTTTAGCAGGTCAAGTAGCATGTTGTTGGCATCAAACATGAGCATAAAACATTATGACATGCCATCAACATTGTTACAAAACAATCATGTTTTAACAACTTCTTCATTAACTTGACCTAATCAAAACTACAAACACTGGTCAAATATCATCTGCACATGATGAAGAGTTGAATTGCTTCCAGTCCTAAACTACTGTGCCCCAACCACTTACAAATTAAAGTTATAATCTTCTATAATGAGAAACTTGGGCCTTAAAACAAATCAACAAGGAAGTCTGTTTAAGGCATAAATATATGAGAATAACATCTGTTTCAAAAGGGCATCACTGTACATGAAGAGGATCTGTGTTAGCCATACCTCTGTAATCTTGGTGCCTACCAAGTAGAAAGGACACTTAGACACACTCTGTTCGCTACATTCTGACATTTTATTATATTTTTCCTTTACTCGTAACTTATGGTAAAATCTCTCTCCTTATCTAGAAACTAGTGTTTTATGCTTACTGGTTTAAGCTTACCCGAAAGTAAAAAGCCGGAAAAATAAGTATTAAAATAAAGTTTTAGTCTGTTATCTAGCATTTAAGTGTCAATAAGAATCATGACAAAGCTATTATATGCTCTAATGAAATATCCTCAATCATCCCCCCGTACAACATGTTACTTGCACTATCATTCCCACTCTAAATTGAAGTGCAAATTTTCAAAACACAGCTGTCTGAACCATCCTTAAAAACGATGTTTGCTTTTAACAACTTTCATAGGGGTCACTAAACATCAACTTTATAATGAACATATTTCATTTTGAAACAGTAAGCATAAAAAGTATTCGCGTGCAACTCAAATCCAGGAGGACACGTATTGCAGCAAAGTTAAGATTTTACTTATATTCATGGTATTAAAGAGTAACATGAGTACCACTTGAGGTTCTTGATGTCACCCCCATGTCACTTTTCTTGTTTGCTCCTTTTTCTTGTCCTACTGGAGTGTAGCTTGAAACAGGGGGCTCATTTCCACCAATATCTATATCCTCGTCCACAGGATCATTCCCTGCATTATGTGAAGAAAACATACGAACAGCGGCTAGGTCAAGAAAATCCATGCCAAACTCTTAAATAAACAGTTACCAAAAATCCATAAAGGCGATGTCGAAAAGAAACAAAAAGGCTATAAACCTCTATATAGTTGCATAGTTGAGTTGCTAAGCCCTGATTCATGTAGCAGCTGTAACATTAAAAAAAATATATAATGATGTAAGATTTCTGCAACTTCATATGAGCAATTATCTGATGTTTCATAGTAGGGGTGAAATATAACATACCTCAATAACACAAGGTTCTGCTTTTCCAAGATTTTGTTGATCTCGTACATGATCATCCAACATCTTGCGTAATTTAAACAAGGTATCGTCATTGAGATCATCTATATCAATTTCTATTTCATCTTCTCCCCCTTCATTCCCATTCGAGCTGTGTTCTCTCAAAAAGTCAATAATCTTATCGGGCAAATCTGCTAGATGATCTTCCAACTCCCTACTTAAAGCATGCTTTTCTTCATTGCTCATCACCAACTTAACTGGCTCTGGCAATGGTTCTTGTTGTATTGTGGTTATTTTTCTCTTCTTTGAAGGGGGAACTGGCTTAACCAAATCAATCTCATCATGAAGTGGAAGTTGTTGAGAACTATTCACAGGGAGTTTCTTTTCAATGGGCTTCCATCTTATCTCGAAAAATTTACTAAGTACATCTGCCATGACATGAACATCATTGCCTGGCGGATTATACGTCATGGCATTGGAGAAAGTAAGTCTGACATCAGCAAGAAATTCAAGCGGACTTGAATATTTCCCCGAGCTAAGTTTTTCTTTTATTGTCCCAAAATCCATGGGATTCTTTATTACATCAAAATAATCCGGTATTTTCAAAGCAACAACATCAACAGGTTTATTAAATACCCAACCATGTGGATGAGTCATCAATTTTTTCAACAAGCTATCACATTGCTTCTTCAATATCGGACTAAAAACCCCTGCCGGAGTAGGCTCGTCAACAGATCGAAACCTCCCCATAACACCACGATTAACCTTTTGGCCTTTCTGGTCAATTCTCTTCCCAGGACCACCCGATCTCTTCACATTGCGCACAGTTTGAACAGTACTAGAGCTAAAAATGTCATTAGAAGATGACATTGCAACAACCTGAGACTGACCCTTATCCACATCCACTCTCTTCTGAAACGTCCTAAGTTGATCAAGCTCACCTCTCAATCGAAACAACCAATTCTTCTTCTCCGTATTCGACATCTTCGTTAATGGCACAACATGTACGGGCACACCAAATCCATCATGCAACGCAGAACTCAACTTAATCCACTTTTTCTTGTATCCACTTGACTCCCCACAACCAGAAACATCCATATCGACACGGCCAGAGCAACCAGATCCTTCCGATTCATCATTCGGGGGAAATCCACCGGAATACGCATCAGGAAACATATCCTTTTTCGCCATACTTCGGTTATTCATTCAAACCCTAATCCCCAGTTATATTTCCCTAAAAAAGCCCCTGAATTTTCACCACCAGGCCAATTTCACACATATAGATTCATTATTACAAATCCCAATTTCCTCTCCAATCAATCAATACCCCTATATATGCATATATATATACCCTATCTCAAATTAGGGTTTTCTTATTCATATTCCAAACCTTATGAATATCAATAAATTCATATACAAATTCAATTCAATTCAATTCAATACATATATATAATAAAAATCAATATATTTACTCAAAGATTATAATTTTCGAAAATTAAAAGAAAAAAAGAAGAAGAAGAATTAAAGCTAATCTCACCTTAAAAGATGGAATTGAAACCGAAAACAAGCTTTGAATTGAACAGAAAATATGAGATCTGTAGTGCAAATTGAAGCTGAAAAAAGAATATATCGAACCCTATAAATTGATACACGATGGGCCAGGGATTCCAACCAAACAGATACAAAGAAAGAAAGAAAGAAAGCAAATTGTATTGTATTGTATAGATATATATATATGATCGTGCGGTAGATATTGTATCTACTATTTATTTATTAAATATCTATATCTATATTTATATTTATACTTATTATATTTTATATATTTTTATTTTTATTTAGATATAAATAGATATATTTAGGTGGTGATGATGATGAAGAAGATTGAAGAGAGCGTCGCTTATTATTTTGAAGATGAATAAGGGCCGTTGATTTATGGTGTGAAAGTGTTTTTCTAGATCTATAGATCCATACAGATACAGATGGAGATAGACCCCCCAGTCACCCCATGTGACGTATGTCACGTGCAATAATGGCGGTGGATGGCTTGGTCCTCAAACTGTGGCGCTATTTTCAGTCCTTGACTTTAATATTGTTTTTGAGAAAATCTCACAAATGGTCCCTGGTTCGGCAATATTCGTATTTTATTGCTAACAATAGGGGTGAACATGGGTTTGGGTCGGTTTTTGCCTAAAACCGAAACCCGAACCGATCTATTCAGTTTTTAGAAAACTAAAACCGTTGGATTTAGTTTTGGTCGGTTTTTGGTTTTGGTTTCGTTTTTACTGTAAGTTAAAACATATGATAATATATTAATGATATCTTTTAGGACTCTATTATTATTTTTTAAAAATTTAAATACCTCGGAGCCGGTCGACAAAATGTCAATAAGAAAACCTTTTTTGTTTTTGTTTTTTATAATGCTACTAAATACATAATAATTGATGTAAAAAAAAAACACAGAATAATCGTTCAGGGAAGTCAATATTTTTGTTGGATTTTGTTTTAAAGTGGGAACTTTTTTATAACGACGTTAAGTTTTATATATATTAGTATATTAATTTGTAAGTGTTTTTTTTTAAAAATTTTCAAGTAATAAAACAGTTAAGGTTTGTTATCCCCGGCCAACGGCCGGGTATAACACTAGTTATTTTAATTTTCATTTGATTACGCAATATATATACATATATTTTTTTTCAAAGTATTGTTTAGTTTAGTAATGGGCTCTACTTATTGAAGGCGTTGCGGTGGGCTCGGGATGGCAATCATGGGTTGCCTACATTAATTTGGGCTCCTACTACTTGGTTGGCGTACCTCTTGGAGTTATCTTGGGGTTGGTTTTTCATCTTGGCGTTGAGGTAATAATCTTAATTTCGTTGTCATTAAAGTTATATTGTCTCGTCTTAACTCTTAAACGTATTGTAACAAACACAAACATTATAATATTTTTTTTAAACATATAACTTACTGTTTTATATATAGGGTATATAACATAAAAATATAGTTAATTTGTACTAACTTTATTTTAAGATACTATTGTGTTTAATTATAACCAATTTTTTTTTTCTTTTTTTTTTATAGAGGTATGTTTTGCCAAAACATTTTGCTACATGTTAATTATAACTAAAAAAAATTTAATTAACAAAATCCACAATTTTAAAATTGATGGAGTTATGGTTAGCCAATAAAACTGGTCATATCTCACTTAACATAAACCAAGAAACAAAGAAGATACTTTGAGGATTAAGGCCCTTGCCAACAGTGGTGTCACCACCTCTTCACACCGGCTAACACCGTTGACACGAAGATGTCACCGGGCTCGTCACGAGAAACTCGTCGTGGAGGAGAAGAGAAGAGGATGAGGGTGTGGGGTTTGGGGTGGGGCTAGGAGGGTTATCAACTTTTTTTTTTTAATTTAATAATAAAATATAAGAGAAATAAGTGAGAAAAAGGTGGGAAAGATATGTTTGATGACATATCCCTCCGCATATACGAAGGAATACATATGCGGAGCTACATAGCAGATGCTAACAACTAGGAGACG
>JAOEHQ010030311.1:0-13345 GCA_025447715.1 Asclepias incarnata | reverse complement strand
AATAAACAAACGCATGGCCCCACATCTCTCGTCCAAACGTTTCCAAAAATCGACGACTTTCGACGATGACGAGCTCCAGACGACCTCGTGCCTATCCTGACGAGCACGACGACTTCAACGACGAGCATATGACTTGTGATAGGAACCGGCCTTATGATTCCGTAAAAAATGTTTGTAATTGTGGGGGGAAAAAAACAAAAACATAATACTATTATGATTTCTTTATAGTAAATAACTAGTCATTGTATCCGCGCGTTGCCATGGAACATGCTTTTTACACGAGGATACAAACAATATATATTAGTGTAATACAAATACATTTTAAGAATAATAAAATGTATAAAAACATAGAACAAAACAATAAATATAATAATGCAAATACTAACACTCTGATACGGTGATGTAATAGTGTCTTGCTTAAAATGTTACGTGAACGTAGGGCGCAACGATAATGAAAATTATTATATATTAAAAAACGTTATATATAACGAAACGGAAGAAAATAATCAAAACCAAATCTTTAAAGGTAAAACTGTAAATGTATAAAAGTTATTTGATAAAAACATGAGAACCCAAAAGTTTGATATCAAAAAACGGAAAACAAAATCTTTGATGGAGGGCAATAGTTAAAAGATAGAATCTTTATGGGTAAACATGAAAAAAAGCAAAAGTTAAAAGGTGTTGTACTTCGTACATATAAAATTGTACTATGATGGGGACAAAAGTTAAAATATAAAAACTTTTGAGAGTAAAAATAAAAATTAACAAAAATAAAAAAATGTTGTATTTTAGGCATAATTAACCGGTACTTTTTATATTGCTTTTATGCATAGTTAACTTGTACTTTTTATGCATAATTAACTTGTACTTTTTATATTGCTTTTTACTATATAGTCTTGTTATGGGTTGTCATTAACGTGCATAAAAATAATTATATTTTTATCATTATATTCAGGAGATGGACTTTTAATATAAAAGATACAAGTATTTTATGCAGGTTATTGACAGCCCTAAGCAGGGCCGGCCATATAGTACTACAAAACTAAGCATCCGCTTTGGGCCCCCAAAAGTCTAGGGCTCCTATATTTTACATAATGGACTTAATGTTTTGTATATGTGGGCTTAATGTTTTGTATATTTTACCAAATAAGAGTTCCAGCCTTCCTTTTAAAAAATTATCCCTTTTTTTTTCCCTTTGTTTACTTTACTTTGTATGCTAATAAACTAGGCCCCCAAAATTGATATCGCTTAAGGCCACCAAAAAACTTGGGTCGGCGCTGCCCCTAAGGCTGTCATTAAAAAAATCGTTTAGTATATATATAATTATCCAAAGATCTGTCAACATTATCAAATATATATTTTAATAATAGGTTTTGCTGTCAGTAAGGAGTACTTTGGTGTATAAAAAATTATAATATTTTTTTTTAAAGAAATTCAAGGATTAGTTTTTTTTTATATAAGAATTATTTTTTATACATGTAATAACGTATCAGTAACAACTCTCAGGATTGTCATTATCAAAATCCTTTCTAATATACTGGATTTAGAGTTTAAATCTCTGATCTCCATATCCGAATTTCCCGTTGTTAATCCCATGAAAGAACTCGTTGTTAATATAGTTTAACAATCCCGTTGTTAAAATATATATCTATACCTAAGATAGGGAGGTTGCTTCCTGGTTCTACCTAAGGTAGACAAGGGCCTCCAGTCTTGCAAAGAATAATGATCGAACCCTTATGCTTTATCTCCAGATGCAAAGGTGTTAACTACATGATCCAAATCTTGCCTGTTATACAACGCACAAGTGTGTATGCTTTAAAATATTTGATGATTTCAAAATCACATCAAGAAAACTAATAAGCATGTAATTAACCAAACATAGTAAGGGATAAATCTATTCGTTGCCAATACTAGGGATGGGCATGAGACTGGTACCCTTTTATACCTATTTTGAAAATCACCAAAACGTGATACCAATTCCGTTCTCATTTGAAATTCGATACCATGTTCTGGTACAGACGGTACTGATCCTGATAACCAACGAAAGTGGGTATCGGTTCCGGTCCCACTTGGAATTCGGCACCACTTTTAGGTACCGAGATCGGGACAATACCAAGACGAGATCGAGACTTGGGAAATTTTGTTCATCCCTAATCGACACCATTAAGGCATTAATCTTTATATTAGTCATTGATCAAGCCTTGTGTTAACAATTAAAAGGATTTATACCAACAATAGAAAAACAATTAAATTAAATGTATTAGGTAAATATACCATTCAAGTGTAAATAGTTCATAATTGTGCATACCTTTTTTTTTTTTTTTTTGTTAAAGTGGCCTCAGTCCGTTTTTTTATCTTTTTTTTTCTTTTGACTTCAAAAGCAAACCATCTATTTTCAGATTTTTTCCTCCTAAAATAGAAAGTTGAAAATTAAGAGTTGCTATATTCATAAGTGTTATAAACTACTACTAGTAGATAGACACTTTACATGTTTACGTAATTTCATGTCAATCAAATATACTTCACTAATAATAATGAAAATGAACTCCCTATAAAGGTAACTTCTTTTTTTTTAATGATGTAAAAGACAACTAGACAATAAAGATTTCATTACAATGCGCTATTTCCTTCATCTTATTTTGATTGTATACATTGTTATCTTTGTTTATCCCAAAACTATTATCCACTTTCACAAAAACACACTAATTATACATTTGTTTATCTATTATACCGTTAATGATGATTGTTATTACATTTTTCAAGTCAAATGAGCATTAAATATAAGGGTAAATAATGACTTTTTATCAAGTAAAAGCTTTATTAATTATACATATCTTAATTTGCAATTTTTTATATTAATGGACAGTCTTTATGGAACAGAAATTTACTAAAAGGTCATGATTTTATAAAATTGTCGTAAAAGGTAACGTAAAATTAGTTTTTGACAATGTTGACTATGTTATGTACTATGAAATTTAATCTTTCACATGTAGGAACAAAATCACAAACCCCATGTTGTCAAAATCAGTGTATTATATATCTATATCTATAATCTATAATTCCTTATAAATATTTTAGCCCACTTGTTAAATCTTTTAATGTTTAAATATTGGAAATGTTTATTTTAACCTTAATTATTGAAAAGTCAAACATCTAATTATAAGTCGATGATTTATTTATAACAGACAATAATAAAGCATTTAAAAAAATATTTATTAGCATTGTTATAAATCAATGATTTATTTATAATAAATTAAAATCTTGGTGATAAAACTTGTTTTCAATTTTTTTATTATAAAATTAACATAAAAACATGTTTTAGAAAAAATAACAGAATTTTTCGTAATTTAAAATACACTTAAAATATTATCAAATTATTTATACATTAAATTATTCCTAAAAATCTACTTATTAATATTATTTCATAATTCATTGAAATAAAATTTCTATTCAAAATGGTACATATAACACGTTGCATAATTTTAAACATTGTTAAACCACCTGCAACAATAACAATAAAAAATAATTAACGACATCAATAGAAAAAGCTACCCAACTACATTATACAGACATTATGATAATCATTCTGGAACATTTTCCAATTTTATAGTCTTTCCTAACCCTACTCCTACACTTCCTTTTTGATATGAAATTATTTGATAAGCCTCACATTGACGAAAATTGACTTTTCTAGATTTTATTTTTCATGACAAATAAGGACCAAATACTATATGATGAAAATTATTTGATGAGTCTATCATTGACGAAGATTCATAGAGCACAAGTATATTTACTGATGCACGAAGATTTTCATGATGCACAACGATTTCTCATTAAAAAAAAAAAGATTGTTTTATTCGTTTTACTTTAATACTTGTTTTATTTGAACTTATTATTCATTCATATATTCATTTGTGTACATATATACATTTTTGAGTGGGTTACTGTTCGCTCACATATACATTTGTGGTTAGGGCTACTATTGATAACAAGTAACCCTACTGGCCACCCACAAAGTGTGTAAGAAAATGAAAAAAGGGGCCCACCCCTTAATTTTTACTTTTTGTTCTCCTCTTTGATTCAATGTTTTCACGACCGGACCGGATGGCGAACCGTTCTCTTTACTGGTCACTGGTCGGACCGGTTTGATCGGTCGGACCGGATTAAAGAACCGGATATGACTACTTGAATTATATATATAGGTTTGTATATTTCCATTTAATTACCTAAAACTAAATGTTAAAAAAAATAAATTTACCTAGACTAAAAAAGCTGAAAAAAGAAAAGAGGGTGTTGAAATTGAAAACTTATCACGTGACTTATGCAGTAGGCAATTACATTTTGTTTTTACTTGTTAAATATATAAATTACTTGGACAATGACTTTATCTTCTCCCCAAAAAGAAATTACTCCCACACATTCATCCTCCCCAAAAAAACAAACACACACAGATCGGAGATTGCTAATGTTTACAGATCGGAGATTCCTACATTTACAGATCGGTGATTGCTACGTTTACAAATCGGAGATTGCCGGAGTTTACAAAGTTTGTCACCGTCAACAAGTCCGGTAATCCACTTCAACAAGTCCGTCAACAATTCCGGCAAATACACATCCGGCGACCACCGGTCCAACCATCAGAATCGCCGGGTTTCCGGTCCGACCACCGGTTTCCTATCAACCGGCCGGTTGACTGCACGACCGTTTCAACACCTACGACCGGACCGTCTTTAGTGCCGGTTCCCGGTTTAACCGGTTCGGCCGGCCGGTCCGGTCCGGTCGTGAAAACATTGCTTTGATTTAAAATGTTTTTTGTTCCCTCGGGTTTATTAAACAATTATTTTGTTAATATTTTGACCAGTATAATAAGGTTCATCGTATTATGATACAAACTTTTTCACGTTGCCCTATCAAAATTTAAATGGTTTATTTTTGGTTCCTCGGGTTTAATTGATAACTCTTTATGTCATATTGTCTTTTATTTCTTTCTTTTTTTAACAATGTCAAACACGATGCTTTAACAAGATACTCCATTTTAACCTACAATTTTTTTTGTTTTCAGTTTTCATTTCGTCCATTGTAACCTTAAATATTTTTCGTTTTTGGTCCTTAAATTCAGTTTAGCTACTCTTTTAGACCATATTTTTTAAATATTTTTCTTTTTAGCATTTTAAATGTTTTTTTTTTTTTTACTTTTTGTCCTTAAATTCAAAATTACTTATATTGTTAGACCATGTTGTTCTTCCTTCTTTTTACGATGCTTTGATATTTTTGTTTCATCGGTTTTAACTATTTAACCTCTCTCTGTCATATATTATTTTCTTTTTTTTTATTTGTAACGGTGTCGCACGATGCTTTGATGGGATACTCCATGTTAACCTACACATTTTTAGAATCAATTTTCTTTTTATCCATAGTAGCCTTAAATAGTTTTTCGGTTTTGTTCCTTAAGTTCAATTAGCTACTTTTTTAGACCGCATTTTTTTAGTTTTTACCTTTTTGTAGTTAAAATGTTTTTTTTTTAAAAAACTTTTTGGTTATTAAATTCAACTACTTACTTTCTCAGACCATGCTTATTTTATTATTATTATTATTTTGTTTTTTTTACGATGCTTTGATTTTAACGTTTCTTAATTAAGGTTCACCGTATTATGATACAAATTCTTTCGCTTCACCCTATTAAACTTTAAATGGTTTTATTTTTTGGTTCCTTGAGTTTAAATGTTTAATTAAGTACTTTTTCTGTCATTTTTTTTTGTTGTCTTTTTAAATGTGTCAGATATTTTACAAACACTTGAAATAATTAAAAAAAAGTTATTGTTTGTGTATTATTAGCGGTATTAAATAAGCTTCAATTTTGGCCCGCAGATACAATTTGCTAGTTACATTACATTTCATGACTCTTATATTATTTTTTGAATAACAAAATCCCGGTCTGATTGTAAACATCGGACAATATATTATCGATAATTTACCATGTCTTTCAAGTTGTCACTAGCTAACTTACAAAATTGCAAAACTAACCGTGTTTTTTATGTCCGCAGTTTCAAAATTGCAATGCTATTATTTCCAAAATGGATGGATTACCACGTTGTTTCAGCAAAATGTTGCCTAGTGTAGGAATTATACTCAATCAACTTCATGTTGGAGTCCAAATGTTTGAGACCAAAGCAGTAATTAGTCTCAAATCGGCATTACCACGACCACCAAATGTCAATAGAATTCTGCACTAAAACCAATTGTATGATATAAAAAACAAGACTAGACAACTTGTGAGTTACCTCATATCAGTTTGCGAAACACTCAAAATCGACTCGGTTTAATTCGATTCAAGCTCAAACTCGAGCTACTTAAGTAGGCATTCGAGTCGACTTCAAATATCAAAATACCAAGTTAGTAAATCGCGCGAGCCTCATCGAGCTTGTATTATTTTACAGCTATATAAATATGTATTTTAACATAAATAAATATAGTATTACCTAATTATTTCGAGTTGAGTCGAGTTAATAAATGTCGAGTCAAGGCAACTCAAGATTATGAAGTCCGTAAATGCTAACTTTGATTTTTATCATTTTAGTATTGGTTATCGATCCAAGCCAGGCCGTAAAATAAAGTTCATGAGTTTAGTAACCAAGTCAATCAGCTCGACTCAATTATGTAAAACTAACTAGAAAGATGAAAAAAGCAAGAAAAGAGATGGAAAAAAAAAATCAACATAACTAAAGGAATTCTTTTCTTACTATATTTTTGTATCAATCTACAAATCAAAGTTAAACCATAGAAGACAAAAAATAATCACTAAGTACATACTAATAATAGCCAACAAATAACTATACTTTTCCAAAGCAATAATGACCAGTACCCCCATGCAGTGAGAATTTACTCTAGCCTTTTAGCATTGAAAAAAAGGCCCAAGTATATAGAAACAGTATTAAAATAAATATTAAAAAAAAAAAAAAATTTAAAAAAAAGAAACCTTTATCCAACCCATCAAACCATTTCTTCCAGCCTTGTTTCTGCATTCAAATCTTTATGCTTAAAATGGTGACTGAAAAGTGCTACGAGCAAAGGATTTCTTCTTAAGCAAGTGCTAAAATCTTCCTCGCTGATCTTACCATCACCATCGGCATCAAACAGGTCGAATAGTTCGTGTATCTGTATAGAATTCAACAAATTAGAACACAAAAATTGATTAAAAAAAAAAAGTAATGCTCGTTACACTCACCTCGCTTGTGGATAAGGATGGAATGGCTGGGCTTATGGAACCTCCAAACTGTTGATTGAGCAATGGGAACAAGTTAAGAATGTTTAAGTGAGATTTCAAGAAATCAACCACTTTGGATGAAAATTATAAAAATATATGATAAAATAACTATTATTACTTCAAGCAATGAAATGTGATGATCTTTATCTTCGTCACATTCGTTAAAGGCCACTTCACATGCTCGCCGGAATAATGGCAGCTTCAGAACATGAGCAGATGCAACCAAGAACTGCATAAGCAAAACAAAAACGAGCCTATAAGCCTCTTGGTAAATAAAGAAGTGGAACTATAAGTATGAATGGCTAAAGCCAAACAAGAAAAACTATAACCCACAAAGAACATCCATATAAGATTCATATAAGTAGATCCTCTTCTTTGTTATAGTATAAACAGAAATGAGACACAAAGAAGGATAAATGGAGAGTATGCACCAAAGTTACCTCTTTGAAGGTTATAACTCCATCCTTGTCATCATCAATAAGACGAAAAATCTGTCATAGAGAGAACTTGAAGTCACCCATGACGGGGAAGTACCACAATAGTGTCAAAAATAACAATCTAATGAAATTACACGAAATTAAGAACTAGTTTTCTTACTGACATTTTCGGAAAGGCTAGATGGCTTCAATCTTAAAACCCTAATGAAATCTTGATATGTAACGCATCCACTGCAAACAAAATGCAAGTTGTTGATATAAAGATTGTTCATATTCCTTAATAAAACGCAAGTAGTCGGTTTAAAACATGTGCTGCTATTATTATGTTTAGAAATATCAATAGGTTAATAACGATGATTTCATAGCAATATGCCAATATACCTGCTATCTGGATTCATGCCAAGAAATCTTTCCAAAAAGTCTACAGCTTCTGATGAGCTCAAATGACACAACTGAGAACACCATGGAAACAAAATTCATTTCAATATAGTAATTTTTTACTCGTATGACACACAGAATCATCAAAGTTTGAAATATAAAATGAAAACAGGAAGTATTGTCATGTTTACTCTTTTTGCCCTATGAAAATTGCAACGCTTTCCCAATTCACCCAATAGAAATTGTAACTTTTTAACTTACCCATTTACTTCAACGTTACAAATATGTTGATATATCATTTTTCATCAAAAAAGAATCTCAGTGATAATTAAAGGGTATTTAAGAAAACTGACTGTAAGTCAAACGCTTCGTTAAACTACGTTGCCAGTCATTATTTGCAATTTTCAAGGGGCAGGGGACTCAACACAAGATATGTAACAGTTTCTGTTTAAAAATATACAGTACAAACTCACTTTTTGCATTTTTGCCATTTCAACCATAAAGGGTGAAAAAATTTCCTGCAAAAGGAACAAAGTACGGTAAGCATTTAATAACACGGAGAATTTAAATTCGCTAACAAGACTAACCAACCTTAAAAAATAAAATCGAACACTACTAACATCAATTATAACCAAAAGGAATTTACGTGAATCATAAAGTGATTCTGTGAGGCATTTGTATCTTTCCAATATTCTTTTAAACATCCCACACTTTGGTTATGGAAATGACAAAAATATCAAAATGCTACCTCTAGACTAAGAAAATTGCAATGTTTTATCCGATATATTGTGCTATAGAAACTGAGAAAGGTCCCTACTAATTGTAAAATATCCAAAGTCCAAACTATCCCTAAAAACGAAATAAAAAATATTGTAATCTTTTGGACTGAAATTAATAGCATAAAGTTTTTAAGCTAAGCTATTGCACTCAAAAGAAATACAAAATACTTAAACTTGTATCTAGGATTTTGACATACGTTTTTAAGACATGGTTTACGGTCAGTAGCAGAATTAGGTTCAATGACAAATTTTCATTTTTTTACGCTACAATAATACTTTCAGGGGACACACTGCAATACTGCATGGTTAAATTAGATATACCTGTCCAGCCTCGGCTGCCTTTGAAAGAAGCGCATAATCTGCAAAGGAATGGTATGTTTGTACAACATTGAGAGCAGACGCCATGGCTCTCCCAGTCTGCATGAACACAAATATTAGATAGATTTTCATTTTATGGATCGCACTTATATGATAAAATTATTTCACTACTAGCCCAATTTCTAAATACCCCTAAATAATGACAGCAAACGGAAAGTGTGTGCTCCAAACGCTACTAATATTTTTTAATAGTTACCAAAACGGGTTGCTAAACCTTGTCAAAGGGAAAATATTACACGCAGCATTTCTTTTAAAAACAAAGGGAGCAGCACTTGTTCAATTAAACTAAAACAAGGTCATCAACTTCAATTTGGTTAATCAGCCAGTTCAAAATCATGGTTTAGACAGATATCTAACAATAAGGTAAAACCTACAGAATCTGTGAAACATTATTAAGAAAAATAGCAAATTACAATGAATCATCTCAAAGAAAGAAATATGAAGGTAAAATAGAATATGAATAAACTAACCCTCTCAGCAAAACGAGCAGCACTTTCCTTGTGATGTTGTGAAGGTGCAACAACTGGAAGATATTCAACCTGATTTAGTTCAAACAATAGAAAAGGTATCCATAAATAGAAGTTCAAAATATTAAACTATCTTCATGTTGCATATACATAAATTAGTTGCATATACATAAATTAGTTGCAACGATGCACACCTCCATGAAATTGTGGATCTGCATGAACATTCTAAACATGAGAGTCGCCAGAGCAATATGACCCCTATAGCAAAGTAATGCACCATTTAAACTTGAGGATCATATTAACAATAAACCCGAAATGAATTCCTAAATGAGAGCCGATTTTACCATGATTGATCAAAATGTACATGAGGATAGCGGATGACCACTGGTTGAATAGGATAACCAGGAATAAATGCACCGAGTTGGAAGGAAATAAGCTGCCTTCCGTTGGTAGTGGTTCCCTCCGGAAACAAAAGTACCCGGGGATACATGTTGCTTGAGGCCTTTCTCTGTTGTTAGATCCTTGTAAACATACCTCTGTATCAAATTGCTTATATATTGATAGAATGCAAGAATTTTATTTCCAAAGAACTTTGACCAGCAAAACTTATCAGCTAATTGATTTTAATAATTTTTACTTGATTATATTTAGTCCAGTAAGATACTTCGGGGTGGGTCACTATCTTAGATGCATGCTAGAAACAAAAATGATACACCTGCCTAGCTTGTGATCCCAGACTTTCGACCACGCTATACACTACCATAACAACATTTTTAAACAATACAAAGCTATTTATAGGCTATGCATGTGAATACCCAGCAGATCAAATAAGTTGGAATATAATTGAAGGCAAAAAAATGAATAATGTGGACCCAAATCAATGCCAACATTTTGTTGGGCAGATGGGAACTTTGAATGTTTCAATTTTATTGGGAGCTCTCATAATTGCATTTTTCAATGGAAAAAGGAGTAGGATGTGAATCACATGGTCAATAAGAAAAATATTTAACAAGCATGTTTATATCATTTTACTCTATCTAATTTCCTCGTAGTACTATAAGAAAATAAGAACGATTGACCGTCAAGAAGCCAAAACATGTCATATTTTTCTTTATTTCTGTTAACAGATAAGAGGTTAGAAAATATGCAACAATTCATAAAAGATGAGCATTAGTACTTGCAGTTAATACCATAAGTTGTTGAGTTGTATTTTAGTAAATTATCATTTGCCCATTATAACATTTATATCGTAGTAACTTAAAGGAGAAAGCTTGAAGCTGGTAAAATACAGTTTGGATAGCAAAATTATAGAAATAACAAAAATAAACAAACAAACAAAGCTAAGAAACGAAGGCTTGTTACCTTTATTTCATTTACAGCATGTTTCCGTGATTGATATGAGAATCGATTCACATATATCACCTGAAAAAGGAACATATATACGAAAATCAAAATTAAATGGAACAAAGTCAAGACATAGACCATATAACCACTGAAAGGTAAAACATATAAACCAGCATAGCTTTGTTTACCTGCATAGCTCTAATTATGACTCCGACAAAGGGCATGGAATCATGGGACTCGGATGCAACAATTGTTGGAGATGATTCGTAGAAAAAAAATATTGGATCAATGTATGATACATGATTAGCTACAACGATAGGAGCAGTGTCCCTTGGCGCAGGCCTCCCTTTTCGTTTAATCCAATGGTAGCTGCATCATTTTAAAAGAAAATGTAACAATCAACTTAGACCAAAACAGCAAATTATGTTTTCTTTTCAACACATTTCACATTCATCTTTCTTTTGAAGGCAAACACAAATTCAAATATACGAAAAATTCCAACATACACCACCTATACTTGAATTCATTCCATCTTAAATAGATTCCAACCATAAAATTTACTTGATTTCTCATTGAAGGTTGCCAATTAGCTAGTGACATATTTCATAGGACCAATCAACATCATATCTATACTTATAATACCTTAGACATTTTTATTCAAATATTTGGTTTGAAAACGAATTACACGACTTGAAGAAAAAAGCTAAAAACATAAGAAACACATCTTTAAAATGCCCATAAAGATTAATAAAAAACTCCAAGATAGTAGCCTAATGTTGGGGGACACACGTTATAAAAGAGGAGGTCAGAGGTTCAAACTGGCCCCAAGTCCCTTTAACCATAGAGTTGCGCAGTTTACCTATCTGTTGGCCATGGGACCGGTCTCATGGCGATAATGGGTCAGTTGTCCGTAAAGATTAATAACAATTGCAAAAAAATAAGAAGATAAAATCATACAATGACCATATATATTTGAATTTGAATAATAAAAATATAAAAAATTTAATCAGATATTTACCCAAATGAAAATAGAATCCCTCTTGAACACAATCTCGTAATCCACATAACTCTACATCTCCATCTTGGCATTGGATTTTGTTTATCTTTCCAACCATACAAAGCAAATTTAGTAGCAGCATAACCAATAACCAAACACAACCCAAACAAAACAAGCCTAACCAAAGCTATAGGCACAATAATCACCATTTTGGCCCATTCATAAACCCCAACAATCTTTGGTGTTTGGTTTCTAAATGGATCAACTGTGGTTGGCCCAGGTGGGTCAAACCCATCTGACCCAATAAGCCCATATGGGTTTTCTTGATTTCTTGTTGAACCATCATCAATAAATTGTGTAAAGATTGAATCTTGGTTTGTGGGTGTTTGAAATTGTGGAGAATTAGAGATACCCAGATGATCATTTACTGTTAAGATGTGATGGGAAGGTGAGTTTTCATCAATGGTGGTGTGTGTTAGTCCGGTGCCGCCGGAAACTATTAGAGGACGGCGGAGATCGGTGGCCGGAGACATTGATGGAAGAACATCAAATGGGGGGATTTTTTTTATTTAAATTTTGTGTTGTAGTCAAAAGTTGAAAAGGGAATGAATGAAAAAAAGAAAAGAGGGAAAGTTTGGTTAGATATTGGACACCATTGAGTGTTTTTTGGAGGTCTTCAAATTGTGTTTAATGGCTGTGGTGTTTTTGGTAGTTTTTTTATTTCTTCTTTTTATATATATATTTTTTTAATATTTTTTTTCATTGATCGCATCTCCAATGGGTTTATTCTATTTGGTGTCATTGTCAATTCGTTTGAGGTTTTGACTATTTATTTGAAGATACATTTATTTTGTATTGTTTCAAGAAATCGATAAATGTAAGGTCTCACCTTATCCTGAACTCGTCATCTTCTCATCTTTACTATCACATTAGTTTTCTCTCTCCAAGACACACCCAATAACTACTCCCTCCCTATCATACCTCCATCCTTACCTCATCCCTAATAAAAACTTATTAAAAACATACACACAATCACTAAAAACAACTCATCCAAACATTTCGTAAAATCAACGACCTTAGACGATGACCACCTCATGACGAGGTGATGCCTATCTGGATGAACACGACGAGAGTAGATGACGAGCATGAATGGGTGGATAGGGTGAGGCCTAACTAATTTGATATGTTTAAAGTTATCTATACTATTTTATAAAGCATTGACATAGTGTCTTAAATTTTGAATTTTTTAAACAATACCATTTTTAACTTAGTATTTAATGTTTATGTTATATATATATATA
>JAOEHQ010030300.1:0-24184 GCA_025447715.1 Asclepias incarnata | reverse complement strand
ATTGTTGGTCAAAGTCGGTTACAAGATTTGTTTTACTACATATCGGTTACAAAAGTTTTTGGTCAAAGCTTCCAATGAAAGTTGTGTTGAAACTTAAAATTTAACAAGAGAGACTTTTTGCTTTATAATACAGTAGGATATAGATTTGCTAACAAGTCACCTCAAAAGTTAAAACTGTTGGACTTAAGTATTTAAGTCTTTTTGTTGTCCGAAGTTTAGGGACTAACTGTATTTAGTCCAAACTTGTAAAATAGAAACCATTTAGTCTTAAGAAAAGGGGTTGTTGTTATTTGGGCCAACACCAACACGACGCGACGATTGAGAAAGGGAAGCGACGGTTTGAAGCAACACGACTGTTCGGAAATAACCCTCACTCATAGGGCTTACGTTTGTATTCAGTTTTAAGTGTGTCTATACAATGTAAACAACATTATTGTTGGTTATAATAGAATCAAATCTGTTGTTCAATCTTGTGTTAGTATGATCTTGTGGATATGGAATCTCGATTCCTTACAAAACTAACTCCTCAAAACTAGACTTAATCTTATGTTTAACTTAAAATCGAGCTCCCATAGATACATAAACACGGCATATTTTGTTATGTGTTGATAGTAATCAGATTATGATATTTGTTGTCTTTAAATTCATTTTGTTGCCACAGCTTTGCAGTTGATGGAAAGTGAATGTGTGGCGATAATAGGTCCACAATCATCGGTCTTGGCTCATATGATATCTGGTGTCGCAAACGAGCTGCAAGTACCTCTACTATCATTCACAGCCACGGACCCCACATTATTCTCTCATCAGAATGAGTTCTTTGTCCTAACAACTCAAAGTGATCTTTTCCAAATGGCTGCAATTGCAGACCTAGTTGAGTATTATGGATGGCGACAAGTGGTAGCTGTTTACGTAGACGATGATCATGGGAGAAATGGAATAACTTCATTAGCTGATCAATTAGCTGCTAAAAGGTGTAAAATCTCCCATAGGGCACCTATTAAACCCGAAGCAACACATGAAGACATAAAGGACGTCTTGCTTCAAGTTGCTTTTATGGAATCCAGAGTTTTTGTTGTTCACACTTATGCTAATAGCGGGTTAGATATACTTGAAGTCGCTCAATATATTGGTATGATGGATAGTGGGTACGTATGGATCACAACAAATTGGCTATCAACTGTCATGGACATAAGCTCACCACTTCCTAAGAAATCAATATCTGCTATGCAAGGAGTTATTGCATTGAGGTCATACATGAAAGATTCATTTATTAATACGAAGTTTCAAATCAAGTGGGAAAACTTGACAACATTGGGTCTAAGTACGTATTCTCTGTATGCATACGACACTATTTGGCTGCTTGCTCGTGCTCTTGACAACTTCTTTAACCAAGGTGCAAACATTTCCTTCTCAAAACATTTCAAACCGAAAGACTCAAAAGGCAGATGCTTCAATCTTGATTGTCTGAGAATATTTAATGGAGGGAAAGTGTTGCTTGAGAATATCTTACAAGTCAAAATGAACGGAACAACAGGACCAATTCAGTTCACATCTGATAAAAACCTTGCTTTTCCGGCATTTGAAGTTATTAACGTGATTGGTACAGGGTTGAGGAGAGTCGGGTATTGGTCAAACTCTTCGGGTCTGTCAACTTCTCCTCCAAAAAATGTTTCCACAAACCTTATAAACCGATCTAGCTCATCTCAGATGTTATATAATGTAATTTGGCCTGGTGAAACCATTGAAACGCCATATAAGCTTATAAGCTTATATGGAGATGGTCATCAAAACCCAAGTTACACCGATCTTATAAGCTTAATAAATGCTGGTGTGAGTGTTCCTTAATTTCTTAATTCTTCAACCAAAACTAATTGTTATACATTTCTGAGTCCTTACATTAATCACAATAGGTCTATGATGCTGCAATAGGGGAGATTGCTATCATATCAAACCGGATATGAATGGTAGATTTTACTCAGCCATATATCGAATCCGGACTAGTTGTGATGGCACCGGTGAGGAAACTAAACTCTGGACATTGGGCTTTTCTCAGACCATTCACTGGTACACTGTGGTGTGCACCGGGATCTTTTTCCTAGTTGTGGGATCAGTTATTTGGATGCTGGAACATCGTAAAAATGATCAATTCCGTGGCCCTCCCAAGAAACAAATCGAGACAACCCTATGGTAAGTCACTGGGCACTATAACTTTAATATGATGTGTATTGCGTATTACTTTTTCTAACACCTTGTGTTTTGTTTTTTGGCGAGCAGGTTCATCTTTTCAACCTTATTTTTCTCCCACCGTAAGTCACCATTGTTTACAGATCTAGCTGTTTGGTAAGAAAAAAAAGCATGTTACAAACGTTGTGATATCCAGTCCCATATTGATTATTGTAATTTTTAGTACATTGTCCGGTTATGGATTTGCTTCTCTACAATAGAATCTTTAAGTTATGGATTTGGTTCTCTACCGTATGATCCTACTTTACCTTGATTATGCAGAACAGGAAATGAGGAGCACCCTTGGTCGAATCGTATTAATTATATGGCTATTGATGGTTCTGATAATCAGCAACAGTTATACTGCAAGTCTCACCTCAATCTTGACGGTAGAGAAACTTTACTCGCCTATTGAAGGGATCAATAGTTTAATATCAAGCAAAGTACCAATTGGGTACCATGTAAATTCATTTGTTCGCAACTATCTTGTTGAAGAGCTTAAGATTTCAGAAACTAGACTTGTTCCCCTTAACTTGCCAGAAGACTTCGAAAAAGCCTTATTAGATGGTCCTGGCAATGGCGGTGTTGCTGCTGTTGTAGACGAACGTCCATACATTGAACTCTTCCTTTCGACCCGCTGTGAATTTAGCATAGTCGGACCAGAATTCACCAAAAACGGATGGGGATTTGTAAGTAAAATATCATCTCTCTTTATACTATGCATGACTTATAGACTCGCAGCAAATCTTTTTTAAGCCTCAAATTGATATGAAGTTCTTTACATCTGCAAATACTTTGCTACAATGCTAAACATCATGACATTTGATTTCGATTTTGATCAGTATCAAGTCATAACTGTTTTGTAGCTACTAGCTGATGTATTAATGTTCATAGGAATACCGAGGGTAGTTGACTGTTTCGGATCCTTGTTACTTTCTAAGGTTATGCTATGTTTTGGAATTTTTTGGATGAAGGATATTTTTTTGGGCTGAATTTGTAGAACAAGGGTGGTAAAAAAAATTTGTAGGACGAGTATACCCAGAAGTGGTACTTCTGGGTTTTGCCTAATCATCAAAATCTGGAATTGGCACTTCCACACTTTAGATATACAATTACTTTCATTACAATTGTGTGTGTATGCATACTTTTTGCCAAAGACCGGACTTGAAACATACAGGCTTTAGACTTTCATCGTACAATTACTTTGTACTTTTTGTCTAAGTCCGAAAGTGCCAATTCCAGTGTTTAGACTTTTATAGCCAAATGCTGGAGGTGCCAAATCCGGTGTTTAATGATTTGGCAAGTAGGAGGAGTTAACTTATTTGGAGTCTTGATTTGTTATAGGCATTTCAGAAGGACTCTCTTCTTGCCGTAGATATATCGAATGCCATACTGAAAATGTCCGAAAACGGGGAGTTGCAAAGGATCCACGACAAGTGGCTTACACGAAGTGCATGCAGTTCTCAAGATGCCAAGTTGACAGTGGACCAGCTCCAATTAAAGAGCTTTGTAGGCCTATTCTTCATATGTGGGCTAGTTTGTTTCCTGGCTCTTTTCATATACTTGGTGCAGATCATATACGAGTATAAGAAATACAAACCCGAACTTTCAGAGCCATCCGGATGCATTCGAACGTTCATTTCATTTGTAGATGAAAAACAAGATTCGGTTAAAGCCCGTTCCAAGAAAAGGGTTAGAGTGGAAACTTCACATAGGAAAAATGGA
This sequence comes from Asclepias incarnata, assembly GCA_025447715.1. Lineage (NCBI taxonomy): Eukaryota > Viridiplantae > Streptophyta > Magnoliopsida > Gentianales > Apocynaceae > Asclepias > Asclepias incarnata. Next base: position 20,236 of record JAOEHQ010030300.1, on the reverse strand, counting down.
GATGATCAATGGGTTAATAGTTTCTAAAGGTATCCAACTTTATATGAATGTCTTTAAGGACCATTCAACTAAAATAAACGTCTAGTGTAAGTATCTACCATTCAAAAACGTCTATTGTAACTCTAAAAACTGATTTGGCTTTAATTTTTCATAATGCATTAGAGTTTATACCTCTTTTCATCCCATGTTATCTTCTTCCTTTACCAGCTCCATTTTATCTCCTTTACTACAAGAAATTAGGGCTTTGGCCACGACAATTTTCCAAGGCTGTCTCTGGGGAATTATGGGCCTAGGCCTAGGACGAGCCGGGAAAAAAGGCTCCTAGAATAAGCACAACACTGTAAACCACTTTTAAAAAGGACGATAAATATTAGTAGTATATAAATAAATATAGTAAAAGTTATTCAGAGATATAAAGCTTTAAAAAAAACATGAGTTTTTCCGATATAAACATAAATAATAATTAAAATATAATACTAGTAATAAATTTTCAATCCTATGTAACTTTTCATTAATTGACCCCATCATTTATTCGACTTTTCTTATACTGTTGCTTGCTCTCAATAAAGAAACAACGGGAGTACTTTTTTTCATGTGTCAACGAACAACGATAATATATTTTTTTTATTGACAAAAGATGTGTAGCTGGGTTTTTTTTTATGAGCTAAGGTATATGATTAATTTTTTGAATTATTAATGAGTTTCTCACATGTTTAATGAACTTACTTGATTATATATTTATATATAGAAGTTCAAAATTTCGGGCCCCTAAAAAGATCGGACCTCTGCCGGCCCGCTTTGGCCTATGCCAAAGCCGGCCATGCAATTGTCTTCGCCAAAAGCCACATTTGTCGTCGCCGAATTCATGACAACTTTTGGCAAGTTGCTAAAGGGAAAGGTTTTACAGAATATCCCAGCAACAGGAAACGGGAGAATAATTTCAATCAGCACACATGAATTATCACAACAAATGTGGTATATGTTCTTCCATAACGTCCAAATAGTCGCTTGGTTGAGATAAGATACATCAACTTTGTATGCTTATTTTTTGTTTTTCACCTACATCATATGCAATTCATGCACACTTTTAGAATGATTTGTTGGTTGTTACATCACTTAATTTGGAGATATTAATAACCATGTTGATACAAAATGAATACCTATCCATTATCGGTCTCTCACCAACCGGTTCAACAATCAACATGAGACAATGTAAATGACGTAACATAATGATTAAAGAGAGATAGGTGGTATTAAGGATAATAATAATAATAATAATAATAATGTTAATTGACAGCTTGCTTCCATTCAAACTCAAATGTATATATAGAATAGATTGAGGTGGTTAATGACCCACGCTCCTTTCCTTGTATACCTGTTGTAATTGGCTTATTTAAGCCTTTGTAATATCATTGTAATAGTATCACTTTCAATACAATCATTCATTTTGCATAGGTGGATACCTTTTATGTTGCATTTTCCTCACCACTAGGCTACCATCACGAGGACAATCATGTTGATATACAAGAAAGGTGAAAAAGGTCAATACCATTTTTCTTTTAATTAAGTGATGCTGATTTTGATATTACAACGATCCTTTTATATATTTCATTTGTCATTGTGATATTCTTATCTTTATTTTTAAAACTTTGTAGCAACCGGTTAACTATTTTTAATATATTTACAATTTACTTTATGTCAATAAAAATCACAAATGAATTGGTTATATACATGCTAATAACAATAGAGATAATACAAAGAAATCATAAATGAAGCCTCTCATATACATGCTAGTGACAATGGAGACAAGCCAAAGATCATTAGATGGTTAAAAGAGAAATTAAGAAGTTCGATCCTCTGGTGACTAATCATAGGTTTAATGTGCACTTTGCATAATAAGCCAACCTAATACATCATATATCATGGGTAAATGAAGTTTTTAGATTAGCAATACATGGAGAATAGGTATGGAGGGCTAGATAGACCTTTCATACATGACTTAAGAACCTTCATCGCCATGTTGGGTATGTTTGACAAAGGGCCGAAGCTGAAAGCCCCCAAACTTTAAAAAATTAGCTCCTTTTAAAAATGTGATATTGTGTTTGATGGTTTTGGATATCACTTGTTAGAATAAGACTCTTATTATAACTTCAGAATCAGTTCGGTCGAGAGTGTCATATTGAGATCAATTTAATCTCTACTGTTTTGTTAAAAAACAAATTAGAAACCATTCACACTTCACTCTTGATGAAGCCAATTCAAAAAGAGAAATTCGAAAATGACAAACAAATATCTACAAACAAAGTTTACAAACTCATGTGGACCAATCAAAACCAATATAATTATCTTTTTATTTTATTTTTCATTCTCTTTCCTTTTTTAATTGGTACATGAGTTTGTAAACTTTGTTTGTAAACATTTGTTTGTCATTCTAGAATTTCTCATTCAAAAAACCCTTTCTAGTAGGTACGACTGTTAATAAGCCGAATCGAGCTCAAATTCGACAAGGCTTTAATTTGGACGTCAAAAAACCTTTCTAGCTAGTAGGTAGGATTGTCAACGACAAGGCTCAAGCTCGAGTTATGAATAATTTATGCCAAGCCCGATCTCGACTCTATAGCTCGATATTTTTCTTTCCTTCTTAGTTTGTAAGATAGAGAATATTTCTTCCCTAGCTAATAAGAAAATCAAAACGTCATATATCATAAAAGCATAAATTAGATATTTAGAAAGAAAAAGGTGACCATATATTCTTAATTTTACTATAGAAGAACAATTTTAAGCATATATACTTTAACTTTTACTATATATAGAAGCACACTTTTAAGTCATGTCATATACTACTATATATACAACGACTAACAATCGATAATATATATATTATTCAGTTGAAGTTTGTGTGGAGAAAAATAAATTAATGGTCATGAATAATATTGTTTGGAAGTTGTTGTTAGTAATGGTTTTCTTCTTCTTCAACCAATATTGTTTTCCTCAGGAGGTGCAGGTATACATATATTTGTATCAAAGTACATGCATGTACGTAATACAGCTAAAACATCTTGTAATTAAGACATTAATTATTAATACTATATTTGATTGCTTTAATTAGTACGTGATATTGTGTTTGGTGGTTTTAGATATTGATCAGATATTATATTCGGTCGAGGGTGTCATGTTGAGGTCAATTTAATCTCTACTGTTTGGTAAATTATGTATATATATATAGGGGTTGGTTATTGTAAAACAAGTATTAAAGTAAAACAAATAAGATAAGATCTTAACCATTTGATCATGATAAAACCGATGCACGAATATTCATAGAGCACAAGTATATACAATGATGCACGAAGATTTTCATGATGCACAATGATTTTCAGTTAAGAAAATATGATTGTTTTATTTGTTTTACTTTAATACTTGTTTTATTTTAACCAGAACCTATATATATATTGGTAAAGCCCAGTTTATTTTTTTTTTCTTCTTCTTTTGTTAGTTTTTATGTAGTTTGGAAAAAAAACCATGAATTTTCTGAACCAAGATATATGAATGTAGTTTTTAAACGTCTTGATTTTGTTATACAAAATGGATTAGTGGGGCGTTTATCTTCTAATTCCATGTAAAATGTTATTAATATAAATAAATATAATGTGCATATTTATTTATTTATGTCAAATAACTATAAAAGTTGAATTTTATCATAAATATTGTATTAAATTATATTGTATGATTATATAATACAGAGTAATAATGTATAATGTATAATATATATAATAACTAGTCTTAATACTCGTACCATGTATGGATTGACTATATATATATATATATTGTACGATTGATCCTTTTTGATAAAAATAATAATATTTGAACATTCTTCATCACATGCATTTGGTCTATCTAATAGTAGCCTAATAGCTGGTGAAACATGGTTCGTGTCATTTTAAAATTTTCAAGCAAGTTTAGTTTGGTTAGTGACTGGATAAATAATAAAATAATAAGTAATATTAAATTATAAGTCAGAAACATACATATATTATTTTTATTTATTTAACATGTTTTATGAATTAGAATAAATAAGTTTTATTTTCATATATTATAAATAGCAATATGTTATAAATTATAAATTATCACCGAAAATAAAAATAACGATGAAAATAGATAGTTATAGTAACAATGAGTATAATAATATAATATAATATTTTTAATATAATGGTTGTAGTTATATTAGGTATCTATATTTATATATTAATTAATTAAAAGTTTTAATTATATTATTTATGATATCCAAAAAGTAGGATTGTTGAATATAGATTTAAACAGACATGTGTTGTTTAAATAAAGTGTCATGTGTCGATCAAATGATGTCTCAATTCTGTTTTAGTAAATTGGTAGATAAAGAAAATGTTTACCCCGATTTGTTTGCCACACCGCGTCTAATAGTGTTGGCGGCGGTGTTACCGCACTGCAAAGTAGTTTACCGCACCTTTGATCCATTTGTTGCCAACACTTTAAGTAATTGATGTAAAGGTAAATAATATTAAGAGGGTAGTGTAAGTATTTTAGAAATTAGAAGTAGAGTAAGTAATTAATGTAAAAGTAATTAATGTTAAGGAAATAAAGTAAATGTAATTAATGTGCATAAGTTTGAAAAAGTGTAACTTTCAACCAATGGTATGAAATTATTATAAAGTAATATTCTCATATATTTTTTCCAACATCAAAATTTCTATTTTAAGGCATGTTTCTTAAACAAAACCACTCCAAGATTCACACATATTCGATGTTTACAGCTTTCAAACAACCACATGATTTCTTTTCTTAAATCAGCATACTTATTGTTTACTATCTACATCTTGAATAAAATGCCACCATATTTAATTTATTCATATAATTTTGCCATAAATTTAAATTTAAAAATAACATCATTGAGTTTTGATCGATCACACAAATCGGTTTTTGATTAACCATCTGTTATTGGTTTCAGTTTTAGGTAATTTCATTTCATTTCATTTCGTTCCGTTATGGATCAAAAAGTTTTTATTGTATCTTACGTTTCAAATAATTCATCGTCAACGTTATAAGATTACATGTTCGTTAATTTATGTGCATGATAATAACAATATGAGTTATCTAATTTGTTTGCAGTATATGGAATATTAGCGGGCTCAAAAGGTTGAATATTGTAAACCTGTGACTGTGAAAAGTAATGCAGCATTTAGATTCGAGTGAACAAAATGTGAATAAGATGTTATGTCCGTCGGAATCACAAGTTTCAATATATTTTTCAGCAACTAATAAATCTGCTTTAGCCATCAGTAGTGAGATTGATTATAAGAGGCCAGACGCTATCGAAGAAGCAGCAGAATCTAATTCTAATATTGAAGAAGCTGAATCATCGATCCGAGGGAGTGATTCTTTGAATAACGAGGTACATTTTCTATAAACAAAATTGTTATATAAAGTTTAATTAATCATCTAAATATGTTGTCGTTATACAGGAAGCACGGGCAGTGCTAGGACGATATGAATATCAAAAGGGGAATGTAGAAGCTGCTCTTCATGTATTTGAAGGGATAGATGTAGCTGCAGCTACAACCAAGATCAAAATTAGCCTTAGTGAACTAAAGAAGCCTCAAAGACAGTCACAAAACTATGCTGCTCCGCCGTTCTCTATAAAAACTGTTGGCTTACTCCTTGAAGCTGCTTATTTAAAGTCAAAATCGTTGCAGATTTCTGGACGGTATAAAGGTATACATTACCTCTAACGTCTTGCAATGCTGCAACTTATACGTTACTTATACCAAAGTTATATGTAGTTTTTCTACTATTACACATATCTACGTGACATATCATTTGGACTTATTATGATCGGATATCAACTATTGTTGCTGAATGTAAGTCCTGCTTACAGTTTTTTGTTTATTTGCAGAAGCGGCTGAATCATGCAAGGCTATTTTAGACATTATCGAATCCTCTTTACCAGAAGGCTTGCCTGAAAACCTTGACGCTGACCATAAATTGCATGAGACTTTAAGAAATGCAATTGAGTTACTTCCATATTTGTGGGAACTTGCTAACTTGCATCATGAAGCAATCTTGTCGTATAGGCGGGCCCTGCTCCATAACTGGAATCTTAACGACGAAACGACTGCAAAGATTCAAAAGGATTTTGCCATTTTTCTTCTTTATAGTGGAGGAGAATATACTAATCCTCCTAATATCCAAATGGATGATTTGTTCATACCCAACAATAACATAGAAGAAGCTATATTACTTTTAACAATTTTACTAAGAAAAGTTTCTTTAAATAGAGTCATATGGGACCCGTCTATATTGGATCATCTTTCTTACGCGTTATCCATATATGGTGGACTCAAGTCTTTAGGTAAACAATTGGAAGAATTACTTCCCGGGATTATTGATGATAATGAAAGGTACCTACTTTTAGCTCTATGTTATTATGGAGAGGGTGATGATTTATCCGCTTTGAATCTACTGAAATATATATATGAAAGCGATGGACCAAATTGTGGGTTGGCTTTGTTAATGGCTTCAAAAATATGTGATGAAACCAAAAACTCCAATTTTATGGAAGGAGTAAGCGCTGCAAAGAGAGCTATTGAAGTTTATAAAGATAAATGTGATGAAATGGTTGGTGTTGCATATTCCTTTTTGGGTGTTTTTCTTTCAGCGTATTCAAGATCGGAAGTGACTAATTTTGAAAGGGTTAGTAGACAACGTGAAGCACTTGAGTCCTTAGAAACAGCAGGGAGGTTGACTAGAATGGTTGACTCGAGAATTCTATATCACCTTAGCTTAGAAAATGCTGATCAGAGGAAGTTGGATGCTGCTTTTAGTTATGCAAACCGTTTGATTAATTTGGAAGGTGGATCCAACCTTGAAGGGTGGATGCTATTGGCTAGAATATTGTCTGCACAAAAACGGTTTGAAGATAGTGGGGCTATTATCAATGCGGCTTTAGATCAGACTGTGAAATGGGATCAGAGTGATCTATTGAGAACTAAAGCCAAGCTCCAGCTTGCACAGGGTCAAATAAAAGGTGCCATTCAGACATACACTCAGCTTCTCGCAGTTCTTCAAATTCAGCGTAAAGGTGTTGGATTTCCAAAGCAACATTTTGAGGTACTTTGAGCGATCTAATTGTTTTAGATCATATTGGCAACTTTTTGGATCATCTTACTTTGCCTTCTTTAGCAAAGTTGAAAACTAGGCATGACAATTTCAACCCTTTATGTATAGGCTATTTAGGTATGTTCTTTCTTTTACATGTCAAACAGGTAAAGTAAATATTAAAAGTTACAATGAAACGGGCCAAATGGGATTGAAGCAGCCAAAAGTGTACTTTGAATGCATAAAACCCTCTAAATCATTTTATCCATATATTTAGATCATTGTTGACATAATATAATTTTTGTAAGTAACTATAGACACTGTAATTTTTTTTTATATATCTTTTTGGACAATAAGTGTTTCATGTCACCTGTACCAAAAAGTTAACAATTACCCAACCCTCATGACCCACCCAATTTACCACCTTCCCATCTCCATAAAACCATCCTATTTGTGTAAAGCAGTAAAAAGGAGTATGAGATTCTAGAACAACTGCTAAAATGAAAATGTAAAAGAGCCATGATACTCGGTACTCTTTGCCCATAATGGCTCATGCTCGCAAAAGGCCGTGTCTTCTTTTTGCGTTTTTGAATGAACAAATGGCTAAAATTAATAGAGGTGTAATGATACTTGAAACTGGAATACCATCCTGTCCAAATTATAATTGTTTTAAAGTAGCAACATAGCTGAAGTTTAGGTTTTGTAAGAACGATGCCTTTTCTTTGTTACAAAATTTTAACGTCTCATATTTGGTATGCTGTATGAATACGGGGTTATCTTTTCTTATACTTCGGTTTGCTAGGTTGGTGAGAACCATCATCTAAGGTTAGAGCTACAGACATGGGATGATCTTGCCATGGTCTATATAAACTTATCTAAGTGGCAAGACGCTGAGGCCTGTTTGTTGAAATCGAAATCTCTAACTAACTATTCAGCATCTACGCGACATACTTATGGTACATTCTTAATATTCCTAATCTATCACCACTGGTCATTTTTATCTTTTGAGAACTTAATCTTTTGTCTTACATTGATTCTCATAGTTCAAATGGAACAACATTGCAAATTGTGAGTAATTACCTATACTTGTAGTGACATTGTGTGGTGACATTCCCGTGCACCTATGGTAGGATCTGAAGTTGTTTGTTTTTCATTCAAATGATTATGAATTGTAGTTTACTCCGCAGTTGAAAATCCCCCATCTCTTATTCTGCAAAATATGACTTATTAAAATTTATATTGTGTTTATCCAATTACAATTTTCCCATCTCACAATACAAAAAATTAGCATATAACTTTTATGAAAACCTGTTCGGCCCTCTTCCCATTGGGGCAATTTTATGATTTTATCCAAAAAATGACCATATACTTGATTCCAATTGTTGCAGGTTTGCTCTATGAAGCACAGGGTCTCCATAAAGAAGCTCTAAAAGCTTATAAACATGCGCTAGACGTTGATCCTGCTCATGTGCAGAGTCTTATTTCCATAGCTGTTGTGTTCAGGAAGCTCGGTGGACAGTCTGGAGCTGTGGCCCAAAGCTTCTTAAATGAAGCATTGAGAGTAGATAGGATGAGCTCTTCGGCTTGGTATAATCTAGGCCTGTTCCTTAGAGACGAGGGCCCCATGTGCCTAAGTGAAGCTACTGATTGTTTTCAGGCTGCTAGTGTACTAATGGAAACAGAACCCATCGAGCCGTTCAGATGACAAGTTGTAGCTTGTAGATGTGGAAGACATGACCACGATGACTTGGTGTTGTTGCTAGCCTGCATAGTGTCTCAAAGCTTGTGGAGAAGGGCTCAAAACATTTAACTGATGAGAGTTATAGAGTGTAGGCTTGAAAACGGTTTCATTTGTTTAGATTATTTATTCTTATCTTGCAGGTTATCTTATTATTACAAGGCAGGAAATTGAAAGTCACATGAATTTCCTTTTATGGATACATGTGATGCTAGTAGTAGAGATATATAAACGGTATTTCGAAACTCTTTTCCTGACCACCCCCAAGATGTTTTCTAGGAAGGTTCGAGCCTGAGACTTCTTGTGCGGATATCAGGACTTACGACCACTAGACTACCTTAGTGGTGGTTAGTTTTTAAGGAATGTATCTAATAGTAGATCGAGTAATATCAACAATAAAAGTGAAACATCAAGTCTTATTAAAGCTAGTCTTGCCCAAATAAATTCCGTTATGGATGGAAACCTACAGGAGCTAATTGATCCAAAATGAGTCTTGTAACACATTCCCTTCCATGTTCCATATCTTAGCAGTGCAGTCAGCAGAAGCAGTTACAATGTGGTTACTAATCCATATTAGATAGTAGATCTAAAATGCAAACCCCGTTCAACTGAGCGGGTCTTGCGCAAACTTCGTATTCTTTGAATTCGTTTTTACAACACATATTGTTGAAAAAAAATACGGTCGGCTTGTAATTTTTTTTTTTTTAACAACATTTTCCATTGCATATATAGTAGTTTAATAATGTACATGTTAACAATATAAAGAAAAAATAATATTGTCAAGTGAGAAATAAAGATTTTTCAATAAATGATTAACAAATTAATTAATTTAATTACTTTCTTAAGTTTGTTTTATAGCATGCATTTGACACTTTTTGAGTTTCTTATTCAAACAAAACCTTTTGAGCTTTTTAATACATTGATTTATAATCACACATTATTATTATTTATATCTAAATATTTACAGTAGTTTTACACTTATGTGGTGGCATACCAGATATAGAAACCATACGACTCATCATTTTGGATCATAAAATGTACTTCATGACCTTACATACATTGACCCATTTATTTTTAAGTTTTTATAACACCATCGTATCGAATGTAAGTTAGCTTAATTGAGGCCTTGATGTATCTGTAGTTAGTTGTTTTATAATAAATGACAAAATTATATAGTACATATAAATAAAGGCCATGTTGCAGACTTGCAGGTGAGATAAAATGTTCTCGATTGACTTTTTTTTTTTTTTTTTTTTTTCTCTCCCACATTTCCTTTTAAATGAAGATGACGATGATGATGCTGAATGTATTTATTTATAATCCTTTATAAATATTTCATCGTGATGTTGAAAATTTTAATTTTTAGATATGCGAATTGAACGATATACTTTTAAAAATTAAATCTTAATTAATATTTACTTTATATATTTAGTCAAAATTTCAATTTCTACAATTAACTCATTTAATTTAATTTAACTTATAAATTTTTAATTTTAATTATAAAAATCACAAATACTTCTTATAAAAAATAAATGAACTTTTTTGTAATTAAAAGCATACATAAAATATTATAAACTAATTATACATTAAGTTATTTTAAATAAAAACTATATTAAAATTATTTTATAATCTATTAAAAAATTCCGAAAAATGAATTAACAAATCATGGTATTTCTCCAATATTAAATCACATGAAACAATCACTATAAAAATCATTGAATACCGTTAATGAATAATATTTATCCTGCTGTATATCGCGGGCAATGGGCTAGTACAATTTATATGTAAATATATTGTTGATTTATTTTTCTTGTGTTTTATAACTTTTAGCTTGTATGTTAAATGTATAAAAATATATGTGTATAATAATAATGATAATAAAAATAATAATAGTATTTGTTGGCATTTTTTTAAAAAAAGTACAAAATATATAATAAATTTAGTTATATATATATGTGTGTGATAACCATTTGATTTGGAGGAACAATGAGAACCATTTAACTTGCATAAAGTACAACATTATTTGACTTTTTTCAGTTTTCATTTTTACCCTTAAAGGTTTTATCTTTTAACTTTTGCCCCCCTCACCCCCACATCATAGTACAACTTTATGTGCATGAAATACAACACATTCTGTTTTTTGTCTTTTTCATTTTTATCCCCTAAAGTTTCTATATTTTAACTTTTACCCCCATTAATGTTTTCTTTTTTAGATTTTTGACACCAAACTTTTGTGTTCTCATGTTTCTATCAAATAACTTTCATACATTTACAATTGTACTTTTAAACATTTGGTTTTGCTTATTTTCCCCTGTTTCGTTATATATAACGTTTTTTAATATATAATAATTTTCATTATCATTACGTCTTACGTTCATTTAACATTTAAAGCAAAACACTATATTACATCACTGTCATCAGAGTGTCATTATTTGCATTAATATAGCTATTGTTTTGTTTTATGTTTTTATATATCTTATTATTTTTATTATTCTTATACGTTATTTTTATTATTGCAACATGTTTTGTTGACTTTTTTAAATTTGGGTACGAAGATTTGATATAAATGTATTTATATTCCACTAATACTAATATATATTGTTTTTATCCAAAACTTTGTCGTGTAAAAAAATGTTCCGTGACAATGTCCGCTACCATGACTAGTGTTAATTAATGTGTTATAGTGTAATTCAAAATTTGTCATATTTTTTAGAAGATAGTGTGAATGTTTGAAATAGGTGGCTTTGAAAATATGACCATGCAGGAATTTTTTATATCAATTATGGCCGAATAATTCTTACATTTGACAAATGATCACCGACAATGCAACACATGGAATACTTTAATATAAAAATCACACGAGGTTGTCGGATTAATGTTCATACGACGAAATTTAACCGTGTTTCGTGGTTGAATATAAAATAGTTTATTTTTTAATAGACCAATACCACAATTAATTTTTTGTTTTATATGTTAAATGAAAAATATAAATAAATAAATTAAATAACATGTAAGTATGTATATGATTGATCATTTATATAACTCATATTTATTATAATCATATCATATACCAATACTAGTTTGAATATCCGTACGATGTACGGATTAACTATGTAGTAAATCAAAGATGAGATGAAAAATACCCTCTTTATTGATCGTTGAAAAGTAAAAACAAAAGTGTGCAATTAAAAAAATCAACATGTCAGATATATATTATATGATCAATTAAAAGTAAATCAAAGATGAAATGAAAAATATCTTCTTTATTGATCACTAAAAAAAGGGGGGAAAAACCAACAATCAATATGTGATTGTCTCAGCAGTTCATAATATACCTTAATCAAGTAGATGCTATCTTCAAGTAATAGAAAAATAAAAACCTTTTTGTTTTATCAATGGTGGCTCCAAAGAAAAAAAACACAAAAAACTTTGGTTTTCTTTCTATGTAGTCGATGGCCAAAAGCTTGCCAAACCCTTTTATTTAAATTAATTTATAGGTTAAATCAAATTTATTTTATTTTCAAGATTAACATATATAATTATTTTATCATATAATACTCGTATTTGATAAGTGATATATATAACGTATTTAATTTAATATATTATTAAGGAAACTAATAAACATTGAATAACTAAAGATAATTATTTAAGAATATATACTTAATAAATATAAAAAGACACATGTCATTTAAACAACGTGCTACGTGTCGATTAAATGATGCTACAATTCTGTTTCAGTGTATTGGTAGATATTATTAATACTAATACTAACAAAATATAAATATTGTATAAATAAATATAAATATAAATATCTATTATACTATGGGTTTTTCTAACATGTGCCCACAAGGCACATGTTTAAGAGCATTTAATGAAGTCAATGTTTCTTAAAATATGAAAATCTATATCTTAAAATGGTAAATTTTGTGTTTCATTAAAACCTATTCAATGTATTTATTTGTATTTATAAAAAATTTAAGTTTATTTAATGCTCTTAAACATGTGCCTTGTGGGCACATGTTAGAAAAACCCAAAATCTAAATAGGCAAAAATAGAAAGAAAAAAAAAGGGAAAAAAAAGGGTATGTATACTTTCATGGTTCAAAGTTATATCAACTCATTAAATATTAAAAATACCAAGTAGATTAATGAGCTTCCATTTCTATATAAATAATATTAAATAATTTAACTAATAATAATAATTAAAAACATAGTTTGATGAGGACTCTTTTTCTAAATATAAGTAATTTTTAATATATATATATATATATATATACATATTTGAACGATAAACTATCTTATTCACTCTTAAATTACACGAATGCCACCCTACAAATGTGAGAAGCGAGACTAGAACCCAAATGGAATACTCAAAAGTCAAAGACCTTACTAATGACCACCAACCTCATTGACAAAATATATTATATTATAATTATATTAGGTAAACATTATCACATATTTAAAAATAAAAATAAAAACTTTTTTAATTAATAAATAGATCGATCAAAGACACATGTCGATCAAGGATTACGTCACATGTTGTTTCAAGAAACTTTCAATCTTGTTTTAGTATATTGATATATTGGTATATGATTTGGAGGCATAATATAATAATCTCCATGATTTTACAAATTTAAATTTAAAACATTAAAACATACAATGTGTAATTACTTGGAGTCGAATAATATTTATGGCATGTTATCCACCAAGAAACCAGTTTGTATCCACCAAGTAATTCCTTGCCTATAAATATAAAGTATGGAGGACCACATGTTCACATGCCAATCAAACTTTAAAGTAGTTGTTGGATGTATTAATTAAGAGATGACAACGAGTATAAAAAGACAAATACAAAAAATATTTAAAACGGAATTTTTTTTGTTTTGTTTGTTTAGGATTTAGCCTTTTAACTTTGTTTGAAGTGATGCACATTATTTTCTACTTCATATTGTGCGATTTGTGTCATGGTCTTTACAACATAAAATAAGATCCATGATCATACTTTAACTTTATTATGTTGAAAAATATGACACACGAAATACATATTTAACTTTAATATCTTGAAAATATGAGCCACTAGTAGTAGATTAAGTTGACTGCAACCCCGGCCCGCCAATTAATAATGCACAAGCACCCTGTACTATGGTAGGTGAAACTTAACACTTTAATCAAACTGATCTTCTAGATATATAGGAACAGTACAAAATAAATTATTCAGAAGCTCGGAGGCTAGGAAAGGATTTCAATGGGAGAAGCAACTATGTTTCTTCTTTTACTTGCTTCATTACACTTTCAGAAAATCTATACAGCCGAAAACGACATCATTTCGGGTTCACAATTCTTAACAGAAAACGACACGTTGGTCTCCCTTGCCGGAACTTTTGAGCTAGGATTTTTCACCCCGGATGGCTCAGAAAATAGATATGTTGGTATTTGGTATAAGAAGATATCTGCTAAAACAGTGGTTTGGGTAGCGAATAGAGATCGGCCACTCACAGGCGCATCATCAGGTGTGCTAAAGATAGTAAATCCAGGAAATCTTGTCATCATGAATAATTCTGATCATGTAATGTGGTCATCCAACACAACATCATCAGGAAAGACAATTGCAAAGCTTGATGAATCCGGAAATTTAGTGTTGATGGACCTATATGAGAAGGTTATCTGGCAGAGTTTTGATTATCCAACTGATACTCTTTTAGCTGGGATGAAATTTGGGAGGAACTTCTTGACTGGCAAAGAATGGCATTTATCGGCGTGGAAGAGTAGTCAAGATCCAGCTCTAGGTGAATTGACATATACCGTTGACACACACGGGTATCCTCAGGATATACTAAAACAAGGTTCGGTGATCAAATTTCGGGCTGGACCATGGAATGGTGAACGGTTTAGTGGGGCTTCAGATTTGAGCAAGAACCTGATCTTTACATACGATATGGTTATTAATGAAACGGAGATCGCTTTCACTTATGATCTTTTGAACAGTTCTGTTGTATCCAGGTTCACCTTGAATTCTACAGGGCAGGTAGAACGTACTGTGTGGGTAGAAGAAGGTAAGAAGTGGCAGCTAATTGTTGCATTACCTAGAGATATATGTGATTCGTATAACATCTGTGGTGCTTATGGAAGCTGCACCATTTTGAGCGCACAAACGTGTTCTTGCTTAAACGAGACAAAATTTGTGCCTAGAAACCAACAGGCTTGGGAGACAGCAAATTGGTCTGGTGGCTGTGTGAGGCGAGCACCATTGGATTGCGAAAATGGATCTGATGGGTTTATTAAATATTCTAATATGAAATCTCCCGATACACATACTTCCTGGTTTAACAAGAGCATGACTTTAAAAGAATGTCAAACAATATGCCATAAGAATTGTTCTTGTATGGCTTATGCAAATACCGACATCAGAGGGGGAGGAAGTGGCTGCTTGCTTTGGTTCGGTGACCTCATAGACACCAGAGTATACTCATATGGCAAGGGTGGTCAGGATATCTACGTAAGAATGGCTTCCTCGGAATTAGGTAACTCTCTTACTAAATATGTCTGTAATTAAAGACAAAACTAACCTTGAATGACTTGTAACTGAGATTTTACCTATAATAACCTGTCTCACATTGGAACTAGCCCAAAAGTTTGATGCCCTCACAAGCTCTAAGTTCTGGGCTACCTAGAGGTGGTCAAAAAAACCGGTTAGGAAACCGAAACCGGTCAAAACCGGATTTGACCCTAACCGGTTCGGTTATTGGCCAAACCGCCGGTTAGTAACCGGTTTGGGAATCCGACCTTCAAGACCGGTTATAGGACGGTTATTTTGACTAACCGGTTTTTTTAAGCCTATCTTTACGTCTATTTTTAGCAATTTTTAGTTGACTTATTAGCAATTACGTCGAATATTTAAGTTCCAAGTCATGAAGTATTAGCAATTACGTCGAAAATTTGGGCCAAGTGTTGAATTACGTCGAATATTTTGGCCAAAATATTGAATTGTTAGCAGTTACGTAGAAAAACTTTGAACTTTTAGCAATTTTTAAGTAAATTATTAGCAATTACGTCGAAATTTTTTTCCAATTCATGAACTATCAGCAATTACGTCGAATATTTGGGGAAAAAAAACCAGTTACTAACCGGTTTTTGTAACCGAACTGGTTACAAACCGGTATAAACCGGTGGGGCAAAACCAGTCCAAACCGGTATAAAATCGGTTAGGTTACTAACTGGTTTATCCAAAAACCGGTTTTTGTGCACGACTGCCTTCTGATATGGTTTTAAGTTGTCATTGGGAGTATTGGGTCAGTCCATTTTTTTGGACTTTGGGATGTTAGTACACTCTGCACAAAGAAAATTTTGTCTGATTATATAAACTTACTATTTTCCTCGTTGTTATGCATCTCTAAGTTGCCAATGTTAATAACATGCAGATGTTCAACCAATTTCCCAGAACCGTCGAACAAACATTATATTGATCATCTTACCAGTAGTTTTTCTTGGGGTTCTTTTGATAGTTTTGAGCTCTGTATTGTTCTGGTATGCATGGAGAAAAAGGCATCCGGCCCGACCAAAGGGAGAAGGTAAGAAATATCACTTAGTGGTGATCCAACGGTGGAAACCGGTAAAAAGGAAAAGATAAACTAAAGTCATATATGTTAATTAGTTTGGAGTAATATCAATTCTAATAGCAAAAAGTCCGTCTTTTTATAATGTACAGGGAAAGGGTTGCATGACCATGAAGGCCACAATGATGCCATGGAGCTACCATTGTTTGGCTTCTCTACCGTTGCAAAAGCTACTAATAATTTTTCACCGGAAAACAAACTTGGAGAGGGTGGGTTTGGATCGGTGTATAAGGTAAGCGTAGAAAGTCATTCTTATGAAATTTGGCAAGTATAGTATAACACACATAGCATCCCATGCTGAGTACTCCTTAAGATAGAAATGTTGGTTCAAAGATCCATTAAAGACGTACTTACTGTAATTCATTAAACATAATAGGAATATGAATCTATGCAGTATAAGAATGCCACTCATACAAATGGATATGAATGGAAGTCACCTTTGAAGTTTGTTAAGTTTTTCACATCGCAAATGGTTATCTTCAGGGTCTGCTAGAAGAAGGGCAAGAAATTGCAGTTAAACGTCTCTCCAAGACTTCCAGTCAAGGAGTTGTTGAGTTTAAGAATGAAGTCATATGCATTTCGAAACTTCAACACCGAAATCTTGTTAAGCTCCTTGGATGTAGCATAGAGGGAGACGAGAAGTTGTTGGTCTATGAGTACATGCCAAACAGAAGCTTAGACTCGTTTATATTTGGTCAGACATTTATTGAACATTAGGAGTTACACATCCACTGAAACTATGAAAACTTAAACCTGCATTTTAATTTGACAGACAAAACAAAGAGCACACTCCTTGATTGGACAAAGCGATTCCACATCATTAATGGAATTGCCCGGGGACTTCTTTATCTGCATCAAGATTCACGATTAAGAATCATCCACAGGGATCTTAAAGCTAGCAATATTCTACTAGATCTGGATATGAAGCCTAAGATATCAGACTTTGGCATTGCTAGAAGTTTTGGAGGCAATGAAACTCAAGCGAACACAGAGAGAGTTGTTGGAACATAGTAAACTACATAACCCAACTGTATATTCATTCAATCTTTTTTTATGAAATATTTTATATGACAATATTAGAAATTTTTTTGCTGCGTGTAGCGGTTACATGTCCCCAGAGTATGCACTAGATGGTATTTTCTCAACAAAGTCAGATGTGTTTAGCTTTGGTGTTTTGGTGCTGGAGGTTGTAAGTGGGAAGAGAAATAGGGGATTCGTCCACCCGGAGCATGACAATAACCTTATCGGACATGTAAGTTAACCAACCGCAAACCACTTTTTTGAGTTAATTAATTATATATAGTGCTCTACTCTACTGCATAATAACTGATTTTGGATCTTATTCAGGCATGGAGATTGCATAATGAAGGCAGGTCAATGGAACTCGTGGATACAACTTTAGATGAGCCAAGCAATCCATCCGAAGTTGTAAGATCAATCGATGTCGGGTTGTTATGTGTTCAACAAAGCCCAGAAGACAGGCCAAACATGTCGTCTGTCGTTCAAATGTTGTGCAATGAGGGTTCATTGCAGAAGCCTAAGCAGCCAGCATTTTTCTTACAAAGGAACTCACTTGGTACGGATTTCTCTTCAAGCACTTTTCCAACAAGTTCAACCAATGATTTAACAGTTACAGAGATATCTGCTCGATAGAATGTACGTACATAACACAAATTGTAGGATTATGGGTTTTATTTTTTTCATTATCTTTAACTACAAGGCTGTACGTAGTATGTCCATTTCTAACTGGCTGTACTACATCAGATTCACTATCTTAATGGTATTACTATATTGACAGGCATGCTGCTGTTATGGTCATTAAATTATAAGATTGGTTATTCAAATGGGATTGAGCTAAACGACCTTAGACTAAGCTTGAACTGTTGGTGATTATATTCAGTGGTGGTTCCAAAACCGGCCTGTGACTGATTCATATACGATTGTTTGTTTTTGTCAGACGTCTGTTTAGTCAATTTAGATGTCTAGACGTTTTGTCATATATAATATTAACAGTGGCATTTATATGAAAACTAAGCTTGTCTAAATATGACCTTTACATATGTCCAGTAGTCACCATCTATTTCAAATAAAATTAGATCACCTAACAAATTTTATTAAACAACCGAACAAATTTTATAACAACTCTAAAAATATGTACAGGTAAAGACTACTGCATACACAGATAACTTCTCTTTGCAGCAACAATGTGCTTCTCTAAACATACACAAAAATCTTTCAATGTCAACTCTTTCTAGAAGGCTAAAGTGCTAAACTCTTAGCTTAGCAACTCATTCACAAGAACCAAGGACCTTCTAAATATATGCTTCACATTAGGGATGACAATCGTCACCCGACCAATCACATTCCGTCGCACCCAATCCATCGTTGGTGGATATGGATGAACTAAATGGCAAGATTGTCCCATGGATTTGGTGGCTTTATATCATAATCGTATAATTGGACCCTTACACATCAAAATATTGAGGGTAAATTCTAAAAAAAGTTAAGGGGGTGTTTAGTTGGGGAAAACACTCTTTGTTTTTCATTTTTGTTTTTTAAGAAAACATGGAAAACAGAAAACGCGATCAAATCATAATTTTCCAAATTTTTTGTAAGAAAACAGAAAATACTGTTTTCCATTTTTCATTTTCCATTTTCCAAATTTTAGAAACCTCAAATTATATTAACTCTCCCCCCATGCCTCCGCCCCTGCCCCCGTCACCCCTTGCCCCCGCCCCACCACCCTTTAAGTGCCAACGTGGTAATACACGTGAGCATTTGGACTGATGAGTTGGTAAAAAATAAATTCCTTTTTAGGAAAGAAGGATTATAAGTCACCTTTTTTAGAAAAAAAAAAAGAAGAAAAAAAAAGAGTAAAGATGTTTTATTTGTTTGAAATTTGCCCTATTGTTAGTTATGATTCTTCTATCTACTTTAGTTGTTTAATAATCAGAAACTCCACAAATAGTCGACACCACCATAGCCATCCGCGCACCAATACAACGTATATCTTTTTCTTTCAAATGAATGAATAACGTACATATATGAAATATATGAAATAAAACAAATTCTATTGTCAGGAAAGTGAAGTTTAAAGACGATGAACAATTTTGTCATTGAGATTATGACCTTGTTATAATATAGAGAAGAAAAAATAGGCTACATAACTAAAAACCATTTTAAATATACAAAATATTTAAGTTTTTTTTAGTTTTCAAAAAATACCCACAAAATCGCAAAATCACAAGCAGTGTTTGCGGATCGCAAGCAGTCCTTGTGGATTGCAAGGAGTGCTTGCCGATCGCAACACCTCATTGTGATTTTGACTCTTTTTTTTTTTTTTTACTTTTTTACTTTCTGTAACACCCCAGAGAATTAAAGGTAATAAAATAATCTATTTTTGTAGTTTTACTTTTAAATCAATTTTCTATTATTTAATTTTGAGTTATGGGATTAAATTAGTTGGAACGTTAATGGATAACGGGTAAAATAACTACATATTTTATGATGAAGCCGTGGCATCTCCTTAGGATGCCAACACCTTCTCTTTTGATGATTCACATCTCCACTCTATCTATCCATCTAATTTCTTAACCATTTCATTTCTTATCTTCCTTTCCTTCTATCAATTTGGAGATTTGTGTTACGGATCGAAACCATTGCAAGGTATGAGACTTGTCTCACATCGGTTGTATGGGAAACCAATGTGGGGTTTATATACCAAATGGGCTCTCTCACCCATCAGACTAGTCTTTTGG
>JAOEHQ010030289.1:0-13346 GCA_025447715.1 Asclepias incarnata | reverse complement strand
TTTCGGGACTGAAAATTAGTCCATAAACATTGCTTATAGTCCCTAATACCTATCTTTGTTTTATAGATTATCATACCGAATCAGTCCCTGATAAAAGGCTTTAAAGACTGATTAATAGTCCCAGAATCCAGAAGAATTCAGTCCTTAATTTGCTACTTTTGGAGACTGAAAATTAGTTTCAAATCGTCACCTAATCAGTCTCAGATAAAAGGCTTTAAAAACTGATAATTAGTCCCAAAAATTCTTCACTTTCAGTCCTTAATCTGCTGCTTTTAAAGACTGAAATTTTGTTTCAAATCAGTCTCCGATAAAAGGCTTTAAAGACTGATTAATAGTCCCAGAATCCAGACGATTTCAGTTCTTAATTAGCTAGTTTTGAAGACTGAATATTAGTTCCGGAATATGTGTTAATTTAGTCCCTAAAACGCACCTTTAGAGACTGATAATTAGTACAAAACATTTATTTCAGTGGTTAATTCGAAAATTCATGGTCTGAAGATCAGCCACCAATACGATGTCACGGTTCTATTATATTTCTATTACAAACATTAGTGTCCGGTATAATTTTTAGTCCCCAATAACTATTCGCAATGCATACGTGATTCATTATAGGATGGAAAAACAGCCCCCCAATATATATATATATATATTAAAAATAAAACATTTTTGATAATTAAAATTCAAAATAATAAACAATGATAATCAAAATTTTCATTAAAATATAATAACTAATCAAAATAACACCAGTTAACGATCAACAAATTATAAAAAAACAAATACTAGATTCCTAGATGTCACTATTGGTAGACAGTATACTCACTAGGTGCAGTTAACAATAGAAAAAAGAAGAAAAAGTTGTAGAGTATCCTGAACCCCCATCTTCCTCCTCATGCGCTTCCGGATCATCTTCTTCATCCGCAAGTACAATGTCTTCTGCAACATGTCGAGCCACTGGTTGTACCAGGTATCCTGAACCACCATCTTCTTCACCTTCATAGCGTCATTAACAAACACAAGTCACAGGGTAACTTAGTTAAATACTAGAAATTCAAAGCAACTATCCATGAAAACATAACAATTTCAGCCATTTCTTCAAGCTAATACATCTACATTTAAATATTACATATACATATCTATACTACTTATATAAGAGTTTAACAAGGGCATTTTGGGTACTATGGGTAAAGTTAAGACGCGTACAAGCAAAACTAGCATGATGTACAATCTTTTCATGCACAACCATCTTACAAAAGTCTTAAAATTCACACACTTTCACACAACAAAACATATCTTAAAATTCAAACGCCAATAGTACAAATCAAATCTAAAAGTACAAACCTTTAAAAAAAAAAAAAATCTCATAGTACAACAAAACAGATCTCATCTCTCTCTCACACAAACCAGATCTAACCAAAACATATCCTCTCATCTCTCTCTCTCTCAAACCAAAACTGATGATGATCATCATCATCGGAGAGTTCTCAGCGGTAGCGCTTCATCGGAGAGATCTAACCAAAACATATCCTCTCATCTCTCTCTCTTTCAAGGTAGCGCTTCATCTACTATCTCTTTTTTGTTTGTATCGTTTATGGTGTTGAGTTCTTTTGGGTTTATGTATAATTATATGTTGTATGGAAATAAATATATATCATCATCATAATCAGTTGGTTGTCAAGAATATTGGTGTCTTTTATGGGGACTCACCCTTTTCACTTAAACCCATTGAAACTGTAAGCCTGCCTTTTTTTATTTATTTATGGAGTGTTATTATTTGTTTTTTTTTTATATTAATTTTTTTTAGTACTATTTTTTGAAGTTTGGAAGAAAAAAAAAAGGTTGTTGGGGTTTTTATTTTATGAAATAGGTTAATGGTTAAATTTGAATGAATTTTTATGTTTTTGGTTGCAGATGAATGTTTGGGAGAATAGAAGTGCAGCATGGCCTGTGGCTAACCCAATTGTGACTTGTGGTTCGGTTACTGATTCTGGGTTTCCAAGTAACTTTGTTGCCGATCCTTTTCTTTATGTTAAGGTAATTTTAGGAAATTTTCTTTTAATATATATATATAAAATATATTTGATTTGATGCTGGAAATTGTTTTTTACCAAATATAAATGTAAAATATCAATCAAACAAGAAAATAAAGTGCTTATTTTTGGTCCAAGATCGATGGATTTTTACATTTTTGTTTGCAATGAAATGAGGGGTTTTTTTATTTTATTTTTAATTTTTGTTATTTTGTATCTACAAAAATTTATGGTTTGTACTATGATGTGGATTTTACTTATATGATGAGTTTGACCTCTTTTAACCAACTCTGTTAAGAGTCTTATTGTTGGAATTTATTTTGTCAATCGAATAATTTTCTTTTTTGGAATCAACTTTCTATATTTTGTTTGTGCAGAGTCATAATTTATTTTTGAATGGAAAATCCATATGGAATTGATTGATGAATTATTAAAGCTGCGAGTTGTATTTTAATATAATATGTAAATCATTTTCCATATCTATATGATTAAAATGTTTTTGATAGTTGTACATTATTTGTTGGAAAAATGAGTACAACTTAATATTTTTTTGTAAAAGTTAAGTGCTTTTAGCTGTTAAAGTTTAACATTGTTCAACATGTGGAAAAAGTTGATAAGATCTCAAATTTTATTCTACATATATTGCTAACTACAGCCCTATAGGTTGTGTTAGCGTACATAAAAAAAAATTATAAATTTTTTAGCATAATATTCATTTTTTATATGTAAGATACCATTTTTTATATATGTTATAATGTACCATGTTTTATATATGTTATAATGATTATTGACACACTTGTGGTTGTTATCACTATTTTTATTTATTGTCATCTGAGTATGTTACTATCAATTTATAGATACAGAAATCGGTTGGTTTTAAAGATTGAAGCAATCTTATATTAATTTTATTGATCTTGCCTTACAAAAAAATAATAATTCTATTGATCTTATTTTTGCTCTTACCTAAAATAGAATTTAAAGAAATAAGTAATACTCAGGATTTTGGAATTATTGCTGGAAATATGTGCAAGTAATTAATAGAAAATATGAACAATACAACACTTTCCATTTTTCCAAGAGCCAGTATTTACTTTTCCAATTTTTTTTTTAATAGTATTCTAAATTCTAAATATTCTTTTTCTATAAATGCATGCTCCCATAAATGGTATACACCTTCACCTGATGTAAAAACTTTTTGCCTTTTTAAGATGAGATTAGCAAATACAACCTCCCAACCACTACATGTTATTGGCAAAATTTTAAAGTTATGCATAGCTGTTTTTGTCATTTATACTATATAAAATTCCCCTCTGTATTCAATTTAATATATTATTATTATTATTTTTAACGACAAATTCATTAAGCCAGTCCAACAACTGCAAAATGACATCCCAAATTAGTAATTAAATACCCATGTCCAGGTTTGGACCTAGACATGAGACCTCCTAGGGAGGCAAAGTCAGTCACCTCTTTCTTAAACCACTAGACTAAAAACTCATCGCTGAACATAAGTTCAAGTAAAAGGAAAATATGAAAAATACAACAGTTTCCATACATGTTTTAATAATGAGATGAAAATATAACTTCTACCTACTGATTTGAAAGTTATTGAAATTTGAAAATATGAAAGTAACCTTATATATATTTTATATCTTTTTATGCTACTTTTATACTTTATTTTTCTCCAAAAGTCAAAATATTTGAATATATCTAGAAAACATATATTGTATATAGTAGTCGTATGTTGACTTTAAAATTCAAATTATGTTTCAGGCAGACATTCTCTACCTTTTTTTCGAGACCAAAAATTCTATTACAATGCAAGGAGATATCGGGGTTGCAAGAAGCTTAGACAATGGAGCTTCATGGGAACAACTCGGAGTCGTGTTGGATGAAGAATGGCATCTTTCGTATCCATATGTATTCGACTACAATGGCCAGGTACGATATTTAAACGACAAACTTGATTACAAAATCATGTATTTTGCGTTTGTGATAAAAATGATGAATTGATAATGTTATGTACTTTTGCAGATATATATGATGCCCGAAGGAAGTAAAAAGGGTGATTTGCGTCTATATAGAGCAGTTGAGTTTCCATTGAAGTGGAAGCTCGAGAAGATCATTTTGAAACGACCACTAATTGATTCGTTTATCATGGAATATGAATCTAGGTACTGGCTTTTTGGGTCAGATCATAGCCGAGTCAGCACTAAAAAGAACGGAGAGCTTGAGATTTGGCATAGCAACTCACCACTTGGTCCATGGAAACAACATAAGAAAAACCCGGTTTATAACACTGACAAGAAAACCGGAGCGAGAAATGGAGGTAGACCCTTTGTTTACAATGGAAATGTGTACCGGCCAGGTCAAGATGATGGCGAGACATATGGTAAACGTGTGCGCGTGTTCAAGATTGAAGTACTTACCCCTTACAAATATAAAGAGGTTGAAGTTGATCTGGGCTTTCAGAAACCAACAAAGGGTAAAAATGCATGGAACGGTGCTAGGTCTCACCATCTTGACGCACAACAGTTAAGGTCTGGTCAGTGGATTGCAGTTTCAGATGGGGATCGAACCCCATCAGGGGATATGTCACGCCGGTTGATTATTGGTTGCTTGTTGATATTAGCAGCCGGTATGCTTGTATTTGTAATGGGTATACTGCTTGGGTTCGTGAGGTGCATTGTCCCGCTTAGCTGGTGTCCACATAATATAAAGAAAAGAACTGATGCTTTTTTGGTTTGGGAGAGATCGAGCTCGTCATCTTCTAAGTTAAGACAGTACATGAGCCGATTGAACAGGTTGGGTTCAGTTCTTAGGTGCAAGATGAACCCAAAAACTAGCTTTGGCCGGTTTGCTTTTTTCATTATCTTGATAGCTTCAATTGCGCTAATGTGTGTCGGGATTCAATACATATATGGAGGAAGTGGTGCTCAAGATTCTTACGCTGTCGAAAACCATTACTCTCAGTTCACTATGTTAGCCATGACCTACGATGCCCGATTATGGAACCTAAATTTGTACATACAACATTACTCCCAATGTCCTTCTGTTCGTGAAATAGTGGTGGTATGGAATAAAGGGACACCTCCTGATCCGACCACATTCGACTCGGCTGTGCCAGTAAGAATCCGTGTTGAGGAAAATAACTCATTAAACAACCGGTTCAAAAAGGACCCATTGATAAAGACCAGAGCCGTCCTCCAACTAGATGATGACATAATTATGAGTTGTGACTACATCGAACGTGGGTTCAAAGTATGGAGAGAGAATCCTGGCCGGCTAGTAGGATTTTATCCTCGGTTGGTCAACGGGCCTGGCCCATTGGAGTACAGAGGCGAGAAACATGCTCGTAAGTTCAAAGGATATAACATGATACTAACTGGTGCAGCATTTATGGATCATCAAGTGGCGTTTGATCGGTATTGGAGTGAACAAGTGAAAGCAGGGAGAGAAGCGGTAGACAAGTTTTTCAACTGTGAGGATGTGTTGATGAATTTCTTGTATGCAAATGCAACTTCTTCAGGGCCAGCAGTCGAGTATGTGAAACCAGCTTGGGCTATCGATACATCAAAGTTTTCGGGCGTAGCGATTAGTGAAAATACACAAGCGCATTATCGGGTTCGAAGCAATTGTTTACAGAAGTTTACAGAGATGTATGGTGGATTATCTGATAGAAAGGTGAGTTTCAAGAGGAGGAAGGATGGTTGGGATCTATAGCACAAATGTTAATTGTACATTTTGTTCACTTTTTGTGGCTTTTAGGTAGAGTTTTTTCACAAGTGTGAATTATTTTGTTTGTTATGATCTAAATATGTATGTTTAGGCCAAGCGTTTGGTTGGGGCAGAATTGAAGAAGCCTCTGTGTGTGTGTGTGTGTTTGGGGTGATAAGAAAAACATGTACATACCTTTGAAGATAAAGGAACCTTTTTATGTTGATGATTGAGGTTAGTTTGGCATCAATGAAAAGGTTGATTAATTCGAGTAATCTTGTAGTTAATCTTCTATGCATTAAAATTAACTGGTTTGAATAATATATGTTTATAACTTTAGATTGTACATAAGGGGCAATTCTAAGCATAGGTATAACTATCTATCTACCAATAAATTAAAACAGGATTGAGACATCAACTTGATCGACACGTATCGCTTTATTAAACCGACATGTGTCTTTAAATATATATTTTGCAATCCTACTTTTTAGAAAATATGAATAATTAAATTTTTAATTAATATTTATTATAATTTATAAATTTAAATATTTAATATAATTAAAATTCTTACATTTAATTATTTAAATTAAACAAGTATTAAAGTAAAAAAATTATTAAATTTTTAGATAGAATTGTGCGTTTTGTTCAAATAAAACAAATATTAAATTAAAATAAATAAAACAATCATTTTTTTTTAATTAAAAATCATTATGAATCATGAAATCTTTATAAATCAGTGTATATAATTTGATTCAAAAGATGGACTTACAACCACCACTCTTTTAAGACTTAGACTGTAAGGAGTGAGGCGGAGGTGAGCCCTCCGCCGCCTCCTTTCCGTCGTGAACAGCGCCCCGAGGGGCGGCAAATCCAAAAAATGAAGAAGTCCGGCATTAAACTTCCGCCCAAACTTGCTTCTCTTTCCGCCATTTACTAGCCGTTAATGGCTCCTTCCCCCTTAAATATATACATACATGTATATATAATATATATACAATATATATACATACATAATTACATACCTGATAGATAGATATAGATACACTATATAGTCTGTATATATATGTGTATGTGAGAGAGATCGTATGAGAGGGAGAGCAGAGAAGAAATAAAATTTTATTATATGATATTAGTTGCATTTTGTATGTGATACTGATATTAGTTGCATTTTTATTATATAATAAAATTTTTATTATATGATATTAGTTGCATTTTTATATAAAATGTATTTTTAGGTATATAAATATATTTATGCTAAAATTTTTTTTTTAAAAATAAATTGAAAGATGCCCCAAAAGGGATGCCTCAATCCCACAAAATGGAGGGGCATCTTTTTGGGGGAGGCACCGCCACACAGCGGAAGATGCCCCCATGTGGGGGTATTTGTACCATATGACATGACTATACCTGGTAAGTTTTTTTTATTCGAAACATATCCAACTTTTTCAAATATGCACACTGACAATACCTAACCCTAATGGAGACAGACGGATCGTTAGAAACACCCATGTGCATGACACATGCTGGGTCTTTTGGTCCTTTCACCTTACTTCTTCTTTCTCAATTGTTTTTCTTTAAAATTTACCTAGATCTTCAACAAAAATGTATTCTTATCCAAAATCACATAGACACAAAGTCACAAAACCTTAAAAACAATTAAAAACTCATAAATCTTATCTTAGTTAAAACAATTACAACATGAAAAACGAACGTTTCATAAAAAAGTTGTACTTTTTATATCAAAAGCCCACCCCCTGAATTTTATGGTAAGTGTACAACTATTTAATGCACCTTATATACAGACCTTAGGGTTAAAAAAAAAAGATGGTTATAAAGTGATTCTTAAAGAGAACTTTACTAAACATAGAAACCCATGAATTTGTAGCTAATATAGAAAGTCTTGACAATAGGTTAGAATTTCATACAAGGGTTGAATAAAAAATTATTGTGTAAAGATAATTTGTTATGTAAAATTGACTTAAACATAGAAATAGTTGTGCGTAAATTATTCAACCAGTACAACAATAACATTATATGTTCACACTTAATTTAGTGTGAAAAATTTGTTAATTTGTACATACTTAGAAAATATATAAAAAACTCTTCACATGTCAAATTTGAAGAATCATACCAATTTTGACACTAACAATTACAGAAACATGTTCAAACTTATAAACGTGAACACATATCAAACTTATCACCACTTAGAAATGTGGATATTAATTAGTAACATCAAATTAATTCACGCTATCTCTTGTGTGAAAAACTTTGATATGCAAATTAACTTTCACATTTTAAATTGTGAACAAATGATATATTTCTATACACGTGTAGGTATATATATTTTTTTCTTTTGCCATATGTATAAGTTTAAACTATTATGATTACTTGAATTTTTTTCACACTTGTAAATGTAAAGATTTTATACATATTTGAAGTGTCAACAATTTTTATCATTTTATTTTTAATCTGAATAAAAAGATGTAAAACAAATGATATTTTTGTTGTAATGAATTTATTTGTTCTAAACTAAGAAAAAAAGTTTTATAAAGAAAGGATATTGTTAATGATTTTGTTTTAAGCATTTCCAGTCAAAATAAAGTTACAATATGATCATAATAAAAGTTATAGTAATGGGCTAAAAGGGTACATTAGAACTTATTGTACTTAATGGGCTAAAAGGGGTAATTGAATTTCGTATTATCTGCCCATTAAATAATGCGGATTGGGCGAGTTGTGTATTCCTTGGAGATAAGTAGATAACTACATAGTTTCCATGTCTTACAAACCGTATGCTATCCCGCGCGTTGCCGCGGGGACGATTAAAGATCGAATAAAGCATTATGACGTTTTTTCCCAACTATTCTGTACATTCAAGCCTATTGATTCCTTGTTCTTTTCCATGAGAGATGCAGCACCCTTTAGTTCTAGAAATAAAGAAGATGTAGAGTACTGTTACTTTTGTGCCAGAGAGATTATGTGTGGATGGATCAAATGATGCTAATTTAGAGGATTAATCGCCTCGCCACGCTTGTAGCCTCAAGCACCTTATCGCCACAGGGCGCCACACGCTGTTTCAAACGAAGCTCAAGTGTCATCTTGCTAATGAATATTTTATCACATGCATAATATAAACAATCCCAAATGCCACAAAGTCAGTGCAATCAAACCAGCCAAACAAAAATTACAAAGATACCATGTAAACCTCTGCAAAGGGCCACAAACATGCAAGTTAAACCAAACATATAATAACATTTGCTAGTCTTTGCTTCCTACCATTACCAGTTGGTCTCGTCTTAATCTTTTTCGGGATTTCAGTGACCGAACCAAAGAAGCACCAACCAATGAAGACGGTGTGAGTGCTGACGCCATAGGTGACCCATGTTCATTTTATTTCCTAGCCCTCCGTATCTTTTTCTTCACAAGAAAGTCAGTCCCACTTGTGTTAATGACATGACGAAAATCGGTTCAATGAACCACCCATTGAACCAAGAAACCTGGTGTTGGTTTGATCATGTGGATGAGAAGGTGAAGCACAAAACCATCTTTGTGAGCCTGTCAGTTTTGCATATTGATTCTAATCCAAAAGACGTTATACAGCAAGAATAATTAAATGACCCAAGGGATCCAAATATAGCAAAATAATTAACCATTAATACATAGCAATGACTCACCTGGTTGGCCACTTGGTTTTAAAAAAAAAAATTATTACCCGTAAAAAAACGCAACCCACTGATGGCACGATATAATATCATGTTAGAGAAGTAATGGGGTGCAACTTCTTATAGACTCCCAATGAAATAGTTGCTTGGATAAAGTTTCATTAGGCATAAAATATTCATTATAGCTGATAAAGGTTTAGTGAAATATGTGTTTATGATAGCTTCAAACATAAATGCAATTTTCTTGCTACTTTGGTCGGTGTAACCTTAATAGTTATATGTATGCCTGCAATATCAAACATGCCGATATTGACCCATTACCCAACCCGATCGACCCACCCACTTTGTCAACTAAAATTTATGTACCAACCAGCCGATGGCCTCGCAAGGGAAGATGCCACAGCCAGTCCAGGGACTTCTCTAATGATGTTAGCTCCTTCTGAACATCTGCAAATTATAAAATCAAATACCAAATGACGAAATTCTTATTAAACTTTACAGAAATATGGTACTGTGGTCAACGGAATAAATTCCGCACTACAACTATATTCGTGTTAAAAAAATTCGACAAAAAAGAAGATGGTGGCCACGTTACCTGTAATTTGTTGGAAAAGTTATAGTAGATAGTGGTTATAGTCGAGTTGACAACAGTAAAATGCAAGTATTAATTTTCAAGTCATTTTACTAAGTATGTTTCAGATGTCTGTAGCTAATGTTGGTGTTATTGACCTCGTATATGAATTCAGAGAACACAACATTCTTGGTTGTGTCTGGAGGATTGTCACCCGTAGGCTCGATAAGAACCTTGAGTGAGGAGGGGGATGTTGCACGTGAGGCAACATATAGTTGCCCATGGGTAAAAACAAGGCGTGGCAAATAAACACCTATTCTTTTTAGGGATTGACCTTGGCTTTTGTTTATCGTCATAGTGTAACAAAGTTTTATTGGGAATTGGCGTCTCGTGAAAACGAAAGGTAGATGTTTATTGTTAAGTACGAATTTGATTCTAGGTATATAGACGCGGAGACCAATAGATGTGCCAGTGATAATTTGTGCCTCTATTATTGTTGGTAGAAGTACGTTGTGATACTATTAGCCTTGTACCGTTACAGAGTCCTAGTGTTTGGTTGATGTTGCGAATTAAGATGACGGGAGTATTTACCTTTAAAGATAATTGGTGGGGAGGAATGCCAGGAAAATTTAGTTGATTCAAGCATTCTTGAGGATATAAAGCTTCAATATCGGCATGATTTTCTGTGTGCGGAATCATTGCATCAAGACTGATGTATGTTTTGCATTCTCCAGACGTAAGGTCGAGTACTAACTTATTGATTTCATCAGCTGTGTCATTTGTTGGACAAACAATTGCTCTACTTGACAAAGTGTCTACAGATGGATTGTTAAGAGCTGATTTGTAATATATAAATTTTATAAGAGATTGTAACATGTTGCTATCGTATGGAATTAGGTATTCTGGCGGGATTCTGATCAGGCGGGTGTTATAAGGATTATTTATATCAGGAGTGCCTACCAAACCGTCGCCAATGTTTAATAGCCATGTAGCAAATTGCGAGGCACTTTCTGCAGATTCGATGCCTATAGTGTGGGCTTGAAGACGCATATTCTCATTAAGTCTCAACATTCGGAAGTGTTGCCATAAGTAAGATCTTGGTAATGTTGAGTCTATGATTTCAGAATGTGTGCATTTAGGTTTGACTGGGAGTGTTTGGCGAAAGTCACCACCAAGGAGTATGGATTTCCCACCGAATGGTTGATCGTTGTTTCCGGTAATGTCTCTTAGTGTTCTGTCTAAGCATTCAAAGCATCTACGATCACTCATTGGAGCCTCATCCCAGATAATTAGGACAGTTTTTCTAATAAGTTCAGCTAGTTCTGTGTTCTTTTTAATGTGGCATGTGGACTGATCTGTCAAATCAACAGGTATTTTGAATCGTGAATGAGCAGTTCTACCTGATGGTAGTAAAAGAGATGCAATTCCTGATGCAGCAACTGCTAAAACTATTTTTCCAGAAGATCTAAAAAAAGATATTATAGTTGTCCATAAGAAAGTTTTCCCTGTTCCGCCATGGCCATACACAAATAATAAAAGCTGGGAGTTTCTTTGATAAGAAAATAGAACGGAATTATAAACTTGAAGCTGATCTGGATTTAATAATGAATGAGAATGAGAATGCTGAGCAGCAAGTGATGCTCTGTCGAAGCATGTTTCCTCCATTATAAGGCGATTACGCAAGAAGGCAAGAGTAGTTGTTGATGGTATTGGCAGGCCGAAGGATTATGAAGAAGAAGAATTGAAGCGTGTGGGAAGAAAACTAAAGAAGAGACAAATGGTGTGTCAAAAACCAGTAAGCTGAATGTTGTGTTAGATGGACAGATACCCTAAGAAGGTGAAGTACTCCGATGTTAGGCGAATCTTCGGTTAAACAATGTGTGACTAGGTAGCCGGGAGCACACCTTTCATGTCTCCTATTGTAAACCATGGCGAACATTGGTGATTAGATCATTTCTTGATACGTTCTACTTATAAGCTTTAGTCGTGTTAGCTCTGGCAGATCGTGTTTTGTAAATATTTCTTCTCTCATTTCAACGTTAAAATTGCAGTAAATCACCCATTGTTGTTATTATTATTATTATGTTATTATTATTATTATTATTTTATATATATATATATGTATATATAAGTGGAATGATATAATGGAAGTTCGGTAGGGAAAAAGTGAAGAACAAGCGACTAAGGTCGAAGTTCTAAACCCTAGAATTTCACAAATCCCCAATTCACTAATTATGATAACATTATATCTTTAAATGTTTTTTCTCTACTAAACTTTTGATTCTTTACTTTTGTATGGTTTAAACTTTTTCAATGCCATTATTTTTGTCACATAATTGATATACAATATTTATGTTTTTTTGGTAAAAAGTTTTACCCCAGTAAGAATTGTATTCCAACTTAAACGTTTAATACGAGTAATATGGATGCATGCCATATTAGTTCATATCAACCTAAGTTGTATATATGTAAATATCAAAACATTAAACCAAATAGGAGTCCAGACAACTAGACTTATCAAATATCATAATTAACTCTTCATAAATAGCACAGTTAGAGATGGCATAACAGGTTACACGAAACCTGTCTACGAACTTGTTAAGGTCAAACATGAACATGACAAGATAACTAATCGTGTCATTTTTCCCAAACACGAACACGACACAAAAATTAACAGGTTAATCTGTTAAGACACCTGTTAACATAAATTTAATAGAAGTCTTGACTAATACTTTAAAAAAATCCTTAAAGATATAAAAGTTCATAGAAATCTTAATTAAAGATACAAAATTTCATAGAACAAAAGCATGTGAGTGAAAAGATATCTTAATTCAGAAGATGTAGCCCATGAGGATGCTTCAACAAATACTGTCAGCCATTCTTTGTCATCCCCTATTAGGCCTAGCGCCTCACATGCTGCACGGTAAGTTGTGTGTACAACATTGGAAATCCACGTTGGTGCAATAACAACATTCGCAAGTAAAACAATTCTTCTGAAGCAGGATGAACATACATCAGTCTACCAATTTCTAAATTATTTTGCCGGCGTGATCTGCGAATCCAGGCCTTTGCTGGTATGTCCCAACGATATTTGCTGGAATAGTCAATATAGGTAAAAGGCCAACCAGTAGAGTCTTTTTCGTTGTTACTCAGCCACTCAGTCAAGGTAGTTTTACGAAATGACGAGTTTCTAATGATAGATTCCAATCTAGATTTGTCCCTGAACGCAACATTTTGCATATGTTCAAAGTGTACAGCGAGAACTTGAACTGGGGGAGTGCGTTCATGAATCGGGAAATCTAAGATTCTCCATGATGCCTCGTGTGGACAGATATACCTACCATCGACAAAGTTTTTTATCTCATTTAC
>JAOEHQ010030278.1:0-13346 GCA_025447715.1 Asclepias incarnata | reverse complement strand
ATTTACTTCCTTTAGGTTTCTAAGTCTTCATAAATGGTAATAATTAATCATCAGTTTTTTTTGTTTTTATCAAAATAAACCCGTGCGATGCACTGCATGGATAATACAACGTTCGTGACATGTTTTTTTCATTAAGATGAAAACCCGTGTGTTAGAATTGGTTTTGGTCAAGATGAAGATTGCATGGTTTGTTGTAAACAGGGGTTGATACATATTTCGTTGTGTAAGATTCGATGAAGAAGAAGCCATTTGGAAAAGAAAAATGTAAATGAAATGAAACGTTGTAAAGATAGTTTGGAGATGAGAGTATTTGATAGTAGTGAATTGGGTTGTGTTGTGGTGAAATGGGAACTAAGATGGTTGAATTTATAGTGTAATTGTAATCTTTACGTATTCCCATAATTAATGGAATACGGTTCATATAGTAGACATTTAGTAGTTTCATTTGTGTATATAAATTTAATATTATTAATGTTACTTAATATCTTTAGAAACGAATGGTTAGATTACTTTTGTTGGTCATAATATAAAACACACCAAAAAGTAAGTTAGAAACAACCCTTCAGCTTATGCATTTAACCATGTAACCATCAATATTTACACTGCAATTTGTTGACAAATTTGTTGGAAACAAAATATTTGAAATCATAATTAACAGCCCTCATAAATTTAGATTTCAAAAAAGTTTCTTTACTCAACTTATATATATATATATATATATATAGATAACAAAAATATTATAACAAATAAAATTATTAAGACCTTTTTAACAATGTATCTCTCGTGTGTACAGCTTATCATTTTCAAAATCTAAATAAAAATAAACATATGTCATTTAGTAAATGTTTAAGCAAAATTATGTAAATTATTAAATTATTACATATAGAAGATTTAGAATTAATTTAGCATTGATAATTTTGTTTTCCAGAAGGCTATATTAATTAAATATATATATATATATATATATGTTGTGTTTTATAAGCATATCAAACGATCGAACTACCTAAAAATGTAACTAATAGTATTCATCATCTTTTTAGTAATATTGTTTTAAATTTTTTTAATAAAAGTAAATATTAATTGTTATTTTAAATTAACTAATGAATTTATTATAAAATTTATGTCTAAGTTCAAATCAATTTTAGATTATATATAGATATATATATATATATATATATATATATTAAAAATGATGCATCGTTTTGCGTGTAAAGAATAGTAACTTTTTATTCTTTTTATTTTCACTACAATATTTTAGCCCCTTACACTTTTAGCACTAAACTTTTATACTTTTTGATTTTTTTTTATTTTCATCACAATATTTTAGCTCCTTACACTTTTAGCACTAAACTTTTATACTTTTTTATTTTCGCCACCAAACTTTTGACCATTTTGATTTTTATCACTTTAGCACTAAACTTTTATATTTTATGTTTTTCACCGGCAAACTTTTGACCATTGTTATTTACGGCACTAAACTTTTATACTGTTTTTATTTTCATCGTCAAACTTTTAACTATTTTAATTTTTGTCACTTTAGCACTAAACTTTTGTAATTTTTTTTTTCGCCGCCAAATTTTTGACAATTTTGATTTTCGCCACTAAATATTCCACTATTTCAAATTTTACACGATTTCGCTTTTAACGTCACTAAATTTTACACCATTTCGCTTTTAACACTGACCTTTTATATCTTTTGTTTTTAGGCACCAAACTTTTGACCATTTGGATTTCACCAACAAACTCTTATTCGTTTCACTTTCTCCACCAACCTTTAATATACTTTTGACTCTTTTGATTTTCACCGCTAAATTATAGATCTTCGCTTTCAACATTAAACTAAACTTTTTCTTTTGGATTTTCACCACCAAACATTTGACCCATTTCACTTTCGCCATCAAACTTTTTTGCATCTAATTTTTGTCCCCCACCGATCGTATTTTAACACCAAACTTTTTTCTATTAATAATATTTAATTGTTACTTTTTTCTATCGTTGTTTCATATTAAGTTTGTAAGACATTATATAATTTCCTAAAATTGTCAGTACAGATATTAATATAGTTATTATTACACATTTTTCATTATATCTAGTAATACAGTTACTTGAATAAATTTAAATAAAAAGATTTTTTATATATCGTTAACAGACGTAATGTTTCCCGGGGCAACGCCGGGCCGGGTGACATAACTCGTTATCTTTATTAGACATGTAACATTTAATTGTGTATATAATTTCCAACACATGCCATATATTAAAAGTTCTGAAAAATTTCAAATTGGTAGACACTAACTATCTTATTTATAAAGTAGTATAGATAAATGCCTCATTTTAAATGTCGTTTCAGCCCCCATACGATAATGAGCCACCCCTTGTCAATTGTAGTTTTAAAGTACGAAGAAATATATCTTTTATTTTTTAAGAAAAGAAATAAACAGACTGTTTTACTAACACATGCTTGTACGTCCACAAACATTAGATGTCAACGAAATCTTATTGGAAAGAAGAAATACCATCTATGTAAATCATGATACGGTATTTGAAGACATTGGTTTAGTAACTTCAAAGCCAATAAATCGAATACCTCCTTTAAGTGCCTTTAAATCATTAAAGTTGCTATAACTTTACCTCTTAATTTAAATTTTCAA
Source organism: Asclepias incarnata (assembly GCA_025447715.1). Lineage (NCBI taxonomy): Eukaryota > Viridiplantae > Streptophyta > Magnoliopsida > Gentianales > Apocynaceae > Asclepias > Asclepias incarnata. Next base: position 10,698 of record JAOEHQ010030278.1, on the reverse strand, counting down.
ACTTCTAGTATAATAATTATTCGGGTTTAATCGCTGAAATGACAATATATTTTTCACTTTATACACAGTTGAACCATGAATTTTTTTATTGCACTGGTTGCCTAATGAATTTTTAAAATTTGTTACATCATATTATAAAAATCTCAATAGAGAATAGCTTGAAATGTGAAGATGACTCAAAAAAGTTACACATCACTATGAATATCAATATCTATATTCCTTTATAAAGCAAATGTATAGTGACTTAAATTATAAATTTTTCAAGATTTTTATATTTATATTATTTTTGTATTTAATTTACTTAATTATTTATATATTTAAATATTTTACAACTAAATAATAAACACAATTTATATACATGTGTTTTGGACAATCTTATGTCCAAGTCAGGGGTCGGCAAAGTTGTTCGTCTTCATCTTTTGTGGAGTGTCCTAACTGAAAATTACAAATATTATTAAAATTAAGAAATCATCTATCGTCGCACATTGTACGTGTATGATTTCTAGTAACTTAAATCTCAAAAACTCATTAACAAAATCATGGTTCATAAAATTCTAGTTATGACCATATGTGATTCGAGTGCATTATGCATTGTATCATTTCACCTAATTATTAACAATTTTAACCATATAATTCATTCCACACAATTATTTAATACTATTAACTTTATAAATAAAAACTAAAAAGAGTCCACAACAACGAATGACGGTTTACGTTGGTGTCACCCTCTCCGTTGGAGACCGTCTTATAAAAAAAATTCAATTGCCTACCCCAATTATTTGCGGTTAACGTCCATATATAAATGATGACATCAGTGCGTCTTCATGAATAAAAAAAACTCACATTGTATTGTGTGTGTTACTGTTGGGAGGGTGAGGGACCAGTTAGCTTGAAAAAGGGCTGGGGACCAGTCAGCTTGAATTAGTGAAGTTGATGGTAACTTCTAGTTAAATACTTAAATGTACCTAACCAAACAGGGAATTAGCCTCTAGTGCTACACTTCATTTAAGTTAATTTTCTTCTTTTTTGTAATTTTTTTAAACGTTCGATATTTTATTTATTTAAAAAGCTAGCAAGAAGCCAGAAATACAACATACGATATTTGAGATTTTGAGCTAATCAATTGCAAATTTGGGTTTTTGTAATGTTGTTAGTTGAATCATTTCACTCGCACCCTCCCACACCCTTCATAGAGAAACTAAATGCACATGAATACCAACAGTTGTTTATTCACTTCAATCAATATCTCATTTATTCACTTTTAGTTTTTTACATTAATTTCTACCATTATGTTTTGAAAAATGATTGAGTGACATAATTTATAGACCTAATAATAAAACCTGTTTCATTACACACTAGAAATAATACCCGCATAATGCGCGATTGTTGATGATTAAAGTTAAAAGGTGACGGTGTCCGGCATTTGGCTTGGCCGACCGCCGACTCTGAATTGTCTAACACATTTATATAAAAATTGTATTTGTTGTTATTGATAAAAAAAAATATATATATAAAGAAAAAATGTTATGTAAATCAATATATATATATAATATAACATAAACATTAAATAATAAGTTAAAAATGATAATGTTTAAAAAATTCAAATTTTAAGACACTATGTAAATGCTTTATAAGGTAGTATAGATAAACAAAAAGATTGAAAGTTTAAATGCAATTATCGTACTCTCGCGTAAAGTTTACTGGTAGTTAAAAATAAAAAAGTCACCCATTTTATATACTGTAATAAAAAAAACGTCATTAAATTTTGATGTATGGAATTTGTGATTATCAATATCAACATTGATAGGTGAGATGCACCCTCTCCTAGAATAAAGAAAGATGCTATGTTCGATGATAAAATTTAAAAGAAAAAATGATAAAAAAATTTTAAATTTTTTTTAATGTCATGACTACATGTAAAATATATGTAATCCATCAATTATCTCTTCTAAAGTCAATGTTTTAAAAACCGGATTTTTGTCGAACCTGTTTTCCCACCGCGACCGGTCGGACCGATTGAACCGATCGGTTATTATTTTTTCTTTTTATAATTATTAATGAAAATGCTACTAAACTTGTTACAATCCACATCATCATAAAAAAATAAAAAATTCAAAACTGGTTGAACCGGGAAAGCCGACCAAAATCCGGAAAAACCGGTCGGTTCGCTACAGGGAAAAAAACCCGCTAAAAAACCAGGGTTAAAAAACCAACCTTTCGACCGCGATCCAGGCCGACCAGTTCAACCGGCCGGTCCGGTCCAGTTTTTAAAACATTGTCTAAAGTTCTAATCTCATCCTTTGATTTTTTCAAGTATTATAATCATATTGTTAAGAGGTTTTTAAAAGGATATATATCATTTTCCTTTTTAATAATACTAAGATTTGTTATCAACGAGCTCTTCAATGTTGTGACACTATTGGCATCGTTTAGTCAGTTTCCTCGTCACCTTGGATATTTCGGTTAAGTGACGAAATGAGAGACGAAGGAACCGGGAATTTGGATTGGGTCTTTGGTGATATGTGTGTGTAAAATAAAGTTACGAGGAAATTAATGAATAAGTATTGTTGACAGTGATATGTCAATTTAAAAGTGTTGATTTAACACTGAACTGACTCAACTGATGAAAAAAGTGAAAATAATATTATTGAAAGTTGTTCAAATATTTTTCAATGATTAAGATAAAATAAATTATGTTTTACTATTTTTAGAATAATGCAATGGTCTTTGTACATTGTCTTAAAAATATTAATTTTAAAATAAAATAACTTTTACACTACATTTATCATTTGTAATTATAGTTTGTCGTCGTGAGCTTCTGATGTTATGTGGCATCGTCAATATTTGATAGTTGATACTTAAACGAATATTTTTATTAAATTATATGTCATGTAACATATTTATTGTAATTTGAAACAACATATGGAAAATTATATATATACTAAAAACCTATATGCATTTACAAGTCTTTTAAGCGTAAAAGGTATAAGCTACTTAATGCACGTACTAATTTTAACCAAATTTCGTTTTAACCCCCTAAAATTTTTAATCTTTTAACTTTAATATCGCGTTGCACTTATATTGCCACAGTAAAAGAAGATATACAGTACACAGAAAGCGTATCAAGCCGACCCTTCCATCCATCTCATTAACTTTCTAACCCTTCTCTCCGATCCCCAAAACCTGCAACAACAACAACCAACAATGGTGAAAGTAGCAACCAAAAAACTCAAAACCCCCAAAAAACCAACCAACCCCACCCCAAAAAAGAAACCCAGAAAAACCAAAAAGAAAAAGTCCATCTCAAAAAAACCCTTAATCACATCTTCAGATTCAGATTCAGATTCACAACAAACAACACCTGACCGAGTCGAAAAACTAATCGAACCATATTCAAAATCCCAGCTAATAGATTTCGTAATCTCAGCTGCAATTGCAAATCCATCATTCTACACTCGTATACGAAACTATGCAGATACCGATGTTTCGCATCGAAAAATATTCGTCTACGGGCTAGGTTGGGATACAACTATAGAAAATTTGGTTCAAGGGTTTAAACCATATGGTGAGATTGAGGATTGTAATGTTGTTATTGATAGGGTTACTGGGAAAGCTAAAGGCTTTGGGTTTGTGCAGTTTAAGTTAAGGAAATCGGCTTTGAAAGCGTTAAAAAACCCGAAAAAGAGAATTGCGAATAGGATGGTTTCCTGCCAGTTAGCATCGTTAGGGCCTGGAAAAGGGGATGGTAAAGGGGGTGCGGGTAATAGGGATAATTGGGATAGGAAGATTTATGTGAGTAATGTGAGATCAGATACTGATCCGGGAAAATTGAGAGTGTTTTTCGAGAGGTTTGGGGAGATTGAGACGGGTCCGTTAGGGTTTGATTCGAGTACGGGGAAGTCTAGAGGGTTTGCATTGTTTGTGTATAAGAATCAGGATGGGTTAAGGAAGGCATTAGAGGAACCTAGGAAAGTGTTTGAAGGGCATCAGTTGCATTGTCAGAAAGCTTCTGGTGGTGGGAAGAATAAAGGGGATGGGGGTTCGGGATCAAGTTCAGGTTCAGGTTCGGGTGGGCCAGTTTTGCAGCAGCCGGATCCGCAGATGATGGCTGCAGTTGCTGCAAGTCAGAATTTTGGGTTGTATCCTATGTATGGTGGGTTTATTGCAGCGAATGCGATTTATCCTCCTGGGGTTTTGGGCCAAATGGGTGGTGTTCCGGGTGGGTTAGGTGGTTACTATGCTGGTGCACCGGTGCCACATGGGTTGGGTATCGGTGTTGATAATGCGTCATTGTTAGGGGCTACTCCCCCAATGATGCAGGGTTTGGGAATGCAAAATGCATATCCCATGAAAAAAGCAGGCTCTGGTTCAGGTTCAGGTTCAGCTTCCGGTTCGAGGTCTCAAGGTGCTGGTGGCGGTGCTGGTGGCTCATACAGTCGTTATTCATCTCATAAGCGGTATGATCTAGTAGACTGTCTTTGGTTATGTTATTCATATAAGAGCATTTATCTATCTGTTATGTTTTGTGAATGTTTTGTTGTAGTGTTATTTCATATTGCAGGATGCAATTCGTATATAAAATGTGGATTAAAATGACCTATCTGGCCCCGACAAAAAAAACTTAACCTACTTCAATTGGATTCACATATTACTTGATATATAACTAGCCTCTTTAATTAACTACTAGATTCTGCAAGAAGCTTTTTGTGTCAAATTTGTTGTGGTAGGAAATGAGGTGATAACTAACGAAGTTTTGGATTCATAGTCGGCCGAAGAATGGTATTTGTTGGTATGACTAGAAACTGTAAAGTATGTTAGGGCAGACATTCCCTTCATGCCAATGTTTCTACAAGGCAGGCTAATTATGAGTTCTTTTACCATTTAGAACATGCATCTTAAATGCCACATTATATGTGTATAACATGCGCACATTGTGGTTCGCACATTGTGGTTATGGCTTTACACCTCAAATGAAGGCTGATATGCAGCATACACAAGGCACTCTTTTTTGGGTCTAATTTTCACTTCAGAATACATAGTACCAAAAACAGGTGTTCCGAGATCATGCAATTTCTTATAAGCAAGATGTTTGCATGAATAATGTGTGCATATAATCCATAACTCTCTTTAAAACGGGCCAAGTAAGTTTCTTGTAGAAGTGGAAAGATGGAGTGGTTGAGTAATGGGTCAAAACGGGTTATTCTTCAATACCCTGCCACAATGGGCCAGGTTGAGTGTTGTCGCGCCAACAGTTTTTGTTAATTAGGTGTAGTAACTATGATTCATAAACCTTACTTTTAAGATGTGAAGTAGTATCAAATCGAATAAAGCAAAATAACAGGTTATACACATTTTAATACATGTTGCGTCACATTCGGACCATTTGATGCGTTTTGTGTTTAACTAAGCTTTTTAAAGTTTACACTTTTGAGATAAAGTATAACGGTGTAACCCAAATCAATCCATTTCTAAGTTACTGGCTCAAATTTGCTATTGTAATTCTTAGCAAGATATGAACTTTCTATTTTGTTTTCTTATTTTTCCTCTTCCTTGATTTTGGTTTTTAAATGCAGAAGTTTCACTACTTCTATTTTTTATAGCTCAAGGCTATTGTTCTTTCTTTACATGTTAAGTTCTCCATTTGCAGATGAAGTGCAGGTAGCATTGAGGTTAATATTCACTCAGAATTGAAGAATATGTTTTAAAGGCTTTATTTTCTGTCAGTTGCTATACGTTGGAAGTTGTGCATGTAGGAACATCTTTCATATTTCAGTAGTCTATCTTTGGTCAAGTTCCTCCCATTTTCACCGTTTCCGTACAAATACTTTGAATATACTTTTATGATTTCTTGTATGGATTTGATGATATTTTATTACCAATCTTATGTTAGTTTCCTCTTAATTTTTCAAAAATGTTTTTATTGAATTTTCTTTTTGTTTTCCAGTTGCCTTTGCATTTGATTTGTAGGTGGGTTTGATTTGCCATTATTCGCAGTTTTCGTTCTTCTCTTGATTTCAGTTTGCTTTATGCAAGATCGTTTTGTATCTTTAAAATGAGGTGGTCTGGATTTTCTTTCTTGATTGGTTAGACGATTTTATCAATTGTTCTTAGTTTTTTTTGCTTTTGTTATTAGTATAAACATTTTTGTTATTTTATGATTATTATCTTACTAGTTTGGGTAGTATTGTTTTACCGGCTTAGTGACTTTGAAGCACATGACTCGGAGATTCCACTATATATAATTATGCAAATCTTTCTCAATCAGAAAACACAAATGAAAGAGCGACTTTTTTTCTTTTTCTTGAGGACTCATAATTTGTACAAAATGGGTGACTTTTCACCTTGGTCTATATATTTCATGTAGTTTTAGTTGCACAATGACTTGTCATCTTCATCCTTCTTTGTTTTGGTCAGGTATAAATTTGAATGAAACTAGTGGATTGTCCATTGCAATTCATTTTTAACTAGAGGCAGCGAAAATAATGGACAACTTGGGTGGTTGGATAATGGGTCAAAATGGTTGTTGTCAAATCAAGTTATTTTTGCTTCATGTCGAAGTGTTCTTGGTCAGTCTAACAAGAAACACTTGTCATCTTTTTTAATTGTAATATTTAGTCAATCAGATATGATTACAAACTCTTATATTACAATTTCGATTTAGTTATTTGCAGAAATCAGTTTACAAAACTTCATGCATTTACAATACATGTTGGTGATTTTTGGCCTGTTCAATACATTTTAGCCGGTTCCCTTTTAACCAATTTTTGCTAATACAACTCGACTTGTTCAACTCATAAGTAAATGAGCCGAGATTGGTACTTCTAATGTTACTAATGAATGCTTCTCTGTGATAACTGTCTTGGTTTTCTCCCCTTTTGGCCTGTAAAATGTCAACCACGCTTCTGAATTCTGACTCTTGGTTGGTTTGTTGGCTATTGTTACTGCAACTGCTAATGTGTTTGTTCTTCCTTCTGGATTGCTTGAAATCTGTAGTTGGTTTATGGGCTTCAAATGATGTAAATATTTATTTCTTATATCTGATTTAGTTTCTGGGGGCACCAATGAATGGGCTCCCTGCCACCTCATAATATTGGTCTTCCTCAGCTCGAGTTAAACATAATACATGCTTGCATCCAAAATGGTACTGATTTTATCGTTTTACTTGTTATATATTGGATGTCCTTATGTTAAGAGGAAATTGATTTATGGTTTAATTGTTTAAATTAAATTGAAGATGGATGTTTAGAGGATGGATCCCAAAATTGACCAGCCTAAACGGATAGACTTGATTTAATTTTCTCTTTGAGTCCTTATGGTGAGGACTGAGGAGTGACTCCATTACCATTAGGCTTATACATCAGCGCTTTCTGTTATATCGGCATTCCAGGTCTTACCCAAGTTTGTATGCTTTAGTATAATTTTGTTTAAGTTATTTGCTTTAGGTTGCTTTTTCTGGTGTAGGACAATAATATAAGTATCCAAATAACCCAGATGACCGGAGTTAAATCTAAATTATGTACCAGTAACAATATACTACTTACTGTCCATTTGTTTGTGTGTGCGTGTGTGTGTGCTTCATACACTATGTTATTTGACATCTTCACTATGCCTCAAGATACTGCAATGTGATGTTTGGGTAGATTTTGTGTCTTGAGGTATGTTAGTGTATTTTTGGTGCGTATCGTGGCATTGTAAACTGATATGGATCAGAAGGTGTTACATCAGAAAGAAAAGGAATTAACAAGATTACGATAGTCAAGGGGTTAAGTGTCGTTTTCTAATATTAGTTTATTATTAATAATTAATTACTTGTTCACCAAGTTAGGATTATGTAGGGTTGCCAGCCACATTAGAAAGTAGGTCTGATATTATTGTCTTGTTCTTTGAACTTGTTTTGGAGTTTCTAGAACTCGAATCCAGCTTTGGAGCTTTTGGAACTCGAATCCAGCTATCTATTTATCATTTGATTACTGTTTTTGTCAATTACTTGTGTTAATCACTGTTTACTGCTTGAAATCAGCTTGTGTACATCGGTACTGGAACGCACGGGTGTAGTAAGTAAGGACAGCAGTGGGTTTGGTGGTGCAAATTTATCAGTTGGGGATGCAAGGACGGCAGATGCTGCGGTTGGGGATCCTACGCAGTTAAAACGCTTGACTGATGCTGAGTTAGCAGATAAACGAGCTAAGGGTTTGTGTTTTCGTTGTGATGGTAAATTTGGTCCTGCCCATCGTGGTCATCGTTGCCCTGAGAAGAGCTTGAGAAAAGCTTGAGGTGTCTTCGGGTAATTCTAGAACCAGAGGAGGTGGGGGAGGCAGATGAGATGGAAGGTCCACCCAAACCTTGGAATCACGGACTTAAGATTGATTGAAGTCGAGTTTTGCAGCCACACCTTGGGGACAAGGTGTGTTTTGGGGAGGGGAGTAATGATATGGATCAGAAGGTGTTACAGCAGAAAGAAAAGGTATAAACAAGATTATGATAGTCATGGGGGTTAAGTGTCGTTTTTGAATATTAGTTTATTATTAATAATTAATTACTTGTTCACCAAGTTAGGGTAATAAGGGCTGCCAGCCACATTAGAAAGGGAGTGTTGTTCTTTGAACTTGTTTTGGAGTTTTTGGAACTCGGATCAGCTTTGGAGTTTCTGGAACTCGAATCCAGCTATCTATCTAACATTTGCTTACTGTTTTCTGTCAATTACTTGTGTTAATCACTGTTTTCTGCTTGAAATCAGCTTGTGTTCTTATCATAAACATGTGAGTTTAATATGTATTATTATTGCTTATTGTGTATTTCAAGATTGAAATTCTTCTAAAGTTCTATATGCATGCACAAAAGTTGTGGCATTTTATGACTGAAATTGGTTGCAAATAAGCATGGATATTTTTACTAGATATTGTGTTGTATTAATATAAGCAAATGTTTCAAGTCAAAGATTTCATATCCGTGTTGTGTAGCAAGATCTGGTCATGATGTAGACCAATGTTTATTTTTTATAACATGAGTTACGACTTTTGAGGTTTGGAATTTCTTCTTGTCTGCTCGACATTGCTTAATTTCCCACACCTGAAAGAATCCATCTTCATTCACTTGTGAGTCCTCAAAAATGATCTGTGATGGAGGCTATCTCTCTTCAGAAAATGTGAATGAAAGAGCAATTCTATCCCCTTTCTATTTTCTTGGCGATGACTTATAACTTGTACATGTTTGCTGCCTTTTTCATCTTGGTCTATAAATCTCATGATTATTTACCTACCTACAAGGTGACCTTTTAATTTTCATCCTTCTTTACTTTTGTCATGTTTAAGTATGTATGAAGCTGGTGGACAGTCCACTGAAATTCATGTTAACTGGATTGGGCAAGTTGGACAGGTTTGATAATTGGTCAAAATGGGTGTGGGTTAAATCTAGTTGTTGCAGGGGCCAGGGGGGCTAACCAGAAACAGTTTGTATCATTTTTTCCTTCTTTTTGTGAATATTTGGTTGTTTAAATATGATTATAACAATATTAATCCCGTTTCCTTTTGGTGTTTTAAGCGAGATAGGAGATGGCATGCGTCAAAAGTGCATTTTGGGCGACTTTTGACCCACATGGATCAATTTGACCATTTTCCTCTTTAACTTCTTTGAATAGATCCATTCATAAGTAATAAGTCAAGATTGTGACGTCTAATGCTAACAATGAAGAGGCTCATTTGTGATATACTGATATTTGTCTTGGTTTCATCACTATTTGGGTTTTAGATTTTGAAAGTCAATTTGGCTCATGACTTTTGTTTGCTTTGTTGGCTATTATTCCTCCAACATGCTAATCAGCTCATGCAATTGTCTTCCCTTTCAGATTGCCAGAAATCTGTAGTTGGTTTGTGGGGCTTTAAATGATGTAAATTTCTGCGGTAGTTTGTTTTTAGTATTTCTTTTCGTTACTAGGAATAGAATTTTAGGTTAACTCATACCCCGTAATATTGAACTATTTTAACTCGAGTTGAACTTCAAGTCCGCGTCCAAAAATTGGTAGATTTATGGTTTTACTTGTTTTATGGAGCATTTAATATCCTCTGTGTAGAGGTTATTGAATTATGGGTGCACTTGTTTTAATTGAATCTGTAGGTTGATGTTTCGGACTTTTTTGGTTGGCGAACCAAATTGATAGAGTTGATTGTTTTCTACCGATCTAGCTTTGAGTCTTAACATGCGTTTATTCACACAAGAAATATATGACAAACATACTACATCTGTAACACTTTTGGTTATTTTTGCCGAATAAGGCAATTATTTGTCTTCTATGAATCGATTTTTGTTTTCCAGGAGTAGTTATAAATTTTATCATTTTGCAGGATCTTAACATAGAAAATCCAAATAACCCTCATAAGTTATAACCTAAGTCAAAACCAGATTATTTACCAAAAACCAAGTATACTACTTATTGTCCATTTTATTTGTGTGCGTGTGTGCGCGCACGCGCTTGAATAGTCCACATGTTATTTGACATCTTTTTTGTGCATCTGTATACTGGAAAGTGCTCTTTGAGTATATGTTATGCCTTTAGGTACGTTGACGTTAGAGGTGGGCAAAAACCGGTTTTTTGGGTAACCGGTTAGAAACCGGTTAATGGTAAAAAAAAAAAAAAAACGGTTAGAACCAGTTAGTAACCGGGTATTGGTCAAACGTTGACCGGTTTTTTTTTCGGTTTTT
>JAOEHQ010030267.1:0-13347 GCA_025447715.1 Asclepias incarnata | reverse complement strand
ATTTAATTTTTTTTTGCTTGCATAGATAATAACTAGATGGTTACCCGCGCAATGCGACGGTGGTGCTGATGGTGGCGACGGTATGGCGGTGGCTACGATTGGTGGTGACGGCGGCATCGACTGTTGGTGATGGCGACGGCGTCGAGTGGTATCAGTGGCGGATCTAGGATTCCTACTTACCTAGGTCATTGACTTTGACTTGATGACTTAGTTGAAGCAGAGAAAAAATGAAAATGAGTCGGAGCGACTTATCGGGTCACAAATGTAAAGATATAAATATGAATTCGATACAAGAGGGTTTGACTATTGCATACCTTACCAATACTATTATGAAAATAAAACTACAAAATGATAATAGCTTATCTAGAAAGTATTTACAATACTACTCGCCGAGGTTTCTGACTTTGAAATTGCTTCATAAGTTCCTCATTACTAATAATATCTAATACATCCTTTTCGATATATGATACCAAATAATCATTCATAAAAAATTAAGTATAATGTAATAAATACATAATAATATAAAATTAGCAAAACTAATAATTATCACAAACAATCTACAAATACAAAATAATAATCGTCGGTTTATTCATAAAAATATATAAGTGTTTATGTTTCACATACAATACACAAACAAAATATAATATAATTAATACATAATAATATAAAATATAAACACAAATATAAATAATTAAATAAACAATGAAGAATAAATCACCTGTAGATGATGAGTGTTTCAATTTAAAGTTTTGTTAATTGTTGAGATGTGTGATCTTGTCAAATGTTAAGCATTCGACGGCGGCGCAACAATTTTATGGCTTTATTTTGTTTCAGGCTTTATCACGTGGGTCTGTCACTCTGTCTCTTTTTATTTGTTTTTTTATTTGGGCTTAATAAAGTTTTTAACATTTAAGTGGTTGATAGGCTACCATAAATACTTAATGTGTTTAAATTAAATCCAAATTAAATATTATGTTGACAAAAATATAAGGTAGGTCCTGATCAAAATTTAACGTAGGTCCTAAAATAATTATTACATCGTTTCTAATTTTTTCCCGAAACTAAGGTAGGTCCTAGGACCCGCCTACTACAACACTGAATCCGCCCATGGTTACATGCTCCTCTTGCAGGTGAGGAAACAACCAGTGCTCCTCGTGAAGCTGGTGAGAACATTGCTGCTATTCTTGGAAGCAATACTTCATTAAATGATTTGCCTACCTATCCATCCTCAACGGATGTTCTGATGGAAGATGCTACTGTTGAGACTAATCACACATATGATCAGCCCCTGTCAACAAGCATACTCCTTCGCTTGAGGCCTCACACCTTCAAATTCCAACCGACCACCTCCTATATTCTCCATATGAGCCAATTATTAAGGAAAGTAGTGATTTATTTCCAGAGATAATGGTAGAAATACTAACTACTTCTTCCAGTGGATCAGCTCACTGAACTTAAATCAACTCACCAAGCTGAGAGCTAAAAGCTGGTCATAAGCTTGGAGTCCTTGAAAGTTCAACAACAAGAGATTGTGAAATCCATGGGTACTCTTAATGAAAATCAAATGGAGTTGGCAAAGGCCATTTCTAAGCTAGGTGAGTCTCTTGACAAGGTCAGCTCAGCTCATCAGGGTTCTCTCAAGAGTGTACAAAAAGAGACTTCCACCTTTAAGGAGAAGCTTGCCAAAGAACTAGAGTCATCATACTCTTGTCAATCTAGATTGAAGTATGAGCTGGTGGAAGCCTCTTCAAAGGTGTTTGAGAAGATTTATGGCTTAGAAAAACATGTTAAAGATCTACAGACTTCTTATGCCTTGTACAACTTCAAGGTATGTGTTGTGCAAACGATTTTAGATCCACACCTTCCCAAGCTTGACAGGCCTCTTAATTCAGTTGCCCCAGAAGACTCCAAAATTGATGATGATAAAAAGGAGGAGAGTGTTAGGATTGAGGGGGAGAAAGGTGATGTACACAGTGAAGGGGAGCCCAAGCTAGAGTTGGAGGAATTCTGGCACTCATGCCTCCTCCATCTTCAAGTGGGCAAGCTGACCAGCCCATGGAAACTGTTGAAAGGGAATTGGAGTTGGGTGAAGAAACTGAAGCTGACCATTAGAATATAAAAAAGGAGACTGGTATTATTGAAGTTGGGTCAGTTCCAAAAAGGGTTGAAATGGAAAAGGTGTTAGTCCCACTTTGATGTGATAGCTAACAATGTAAACACCTGTATGTCAATAATAATCAAGGTAAGTTCATCAAAACTATTTGGTTTAAATAAACCAAGTTTCTATTATCTATACGATGGAATCCTTTTATAAAAACAAAGAACAAGAATGAACTTTAAGCAATAAATACAATAAGTAAATAAAGTAAAGAGTTTAACACAAATATACTTTTCAAATGTATTTTGATTTATTGAAGTATAAACAAAATACAAGGTGGTTGCGGAGTAAGAAAAATGAAAACAAGTTTTACAAAATATTCTAACAACCTATGAAAAACAATAAATGTGTTACAATAAATACTAAGAGTATTTATTGAAGAACACAAGAGTAAATGCACTTGAAACTCTTTGCCAAAAGCTAAGGTTTTAATGTAATGAAACCTTGATATTTATAGGCAAATGTCCAAAGGTATACGATGGATAAATACGTATAAATACGGTGTATATACGGTTGTGTGTATTGGTTGAATACATGCAGGGTGCATTAAATGTAACCCATGAGCCGTATACTTGAGTAAAGAGACAAAATTCTTTTGACAAGACTTTTCTCTAAATATACTCAAATATCCTTACACATTCCTACTTTTGCAGGGATAAGATATTTATAGTATCAAGCTGCATAAGGACTGGTGGCATTTCTCTGTTTCAGTGTAAAGTTATTGTTAAAACTTTACATTGAGGCTTTGCTCTTGTCTTCAATCTGTTAAGGTAGTCTACTGGACTCCGCCACTAAAACTATCTTCTATCTTCTTACTTCAGTCTTTGACTTCAGCGAGAATGCTTCAGTTGTGATAGATCTGAACTGGAGTGAAGTTTCAGTAATCTGGACCTGAGCGATCAGGTTTACTATAGCAGTATGTGATTACTGATTTCAGAATATTGCAAGACAAATCTTAAAGGATAGTCCAGTGAAACTAGACAACTCTGGTGAACTTGGAGTAGTAGCCCAATGAACCTGGACTAACAAATTTTCCCTATTTGTCGTGAAATATTGCAAGACTTTACAAGTAATAATGTATACAATTTACATGCTTGTAAGATCTTGAAATTTTGACTAAGTCTTTTTCAGATTCTGGAAATACTTCAAAGAACATTAGTACTCCGGAATTGTTTCATTGTTTGGGTTCTAGACTAAGTCAATCTCACTTTGTTTGTAGAAACAACTAAGTAATAATCACACAACATTAAAGTAAATGTATGTTACGGAGTTGTACAAAAATAAAGTATACAAAACAAAATGATAAATATCATATCAAAAAAGGCTACTTCTTTGCTGGATGTGACTCTAGAGCCTCTTCAGTAGATTTTCTCTTTGAGGACGATGGTGAAAAGGATTCTTGAACTCTGATGCCTAGAGCAGCTTCCATCTGCCTCTTGTGCTCAAACTTCTGTTGAATCCTCTTCAACCAGGCTAGCTCAGCTTTGGAGTGTTGCTTCCCTTTCAGAAGATAGGTCATCTCTATTAGTTCATTCATCCCAAAGGTGTGCACAGAACTCTCTGTTCTTTCATCTAAAAAACCTCCTTCCTTGATCAACTTAACGTGGAATTTTGAAAATTTAGGATCGGTGCCATAGACTGAATGTCTACACCAATTAATCGAATGGCTTCAAGTCTGGCAACGGGAGCAAAAGTCTCATCATAATCTATTCCCTCAGACTGGCAGTAACCCTGAGCAACCAGTCTGGCCTTGTTTCTGATGATAACACCATCTTCATCCATCTTGTTTCTGAAAAACCAACGTGTACCAATAGGTTCTTTTATACCAGTTGCTCTGGGAACTAAATCCGATACATGATTTCTTTCAAATTGAATGAGCTCTTCTTGCATAGCAACAATCCAGTGTGGATCTTCCATAGCCTCACCAATCTTCTTCGGTTCTATTAGTTACAAGAAGTTAGAATATAAGCATTGATTGCTTGTGGCTCTTCTGGTCTAAACCCCTACAGTGGAACCACCAATGATTTTATCAATGGGATGAGCTTTTGTCCACTTAGAGTAATGGCTAGGATGAACAACAATATCAGTGCAAGGATCTTGCTGAGGTTCTTCAGTGACAGTTTCATTCTGAGGAACAAAAGGTTCTTCATAAACTATTTCAACATCTTCATCAGTAAGATCATGACTGGCATCATGAAATACATCATTTGGAATAGTTTTAGCAAGAACTGATATTGAAATATTAGCACAAACATCAGATCCAATTACAAGTTCAGTTGGTGGTTTAAAACTTATAGAAGGATAGAATGATGTAGTAGGGATCGGTATTGTATTTGGTTCCATATCCGTGTGAATGGAAACATTATCTTGTGAATTTTTATTGTGGTTGATAAGATTAGATTCACAAAAACTTATCTGAGGTACTGAGGGGGTGTTGGGGTTTGGCTTTTTGTTAATGGCAGAGTTTGATTAATCAAAAGTAACATGTATTGACTCTTATACCTTCTCTAGTCTTTTGTTGTAGACTCTGAAGGCCTTGCGAATGACTGAATAACCCAAAAAAGAATCCTTCATCAGCTTTTGTATCGAACTTGCCCAGCTGACTGGAATCTTTTAGGATGTACACTGGAAATCTAAAAACGTGAAAGTAACCAATGTTAGGCTTTCTATTCCTGAGGACTTCATAGGTTGTCTTCTTGTGTCTCTTCACATAGACAATCGAGTGTAGCAAGCAGTTGCAATTGCTTCAGCCCAAAAACTTGTAGGAAGACCTGATTCAGTAAGCATACTCCTGGCAGCTTCTATCAGTGTGCGATTCTTTTTTTCAACAACTACATTTTATTCTGGAGTGTGTGCTGATGAGAAGTTCTGAGAGATGGTAGTGTCAGTATAGAAAGACTCCAGTATAGAGTTTCTGAACTCATTACCATTGTCACTTTTTAACTGACACACACTATTCGCTTGTGCTTGAGTTCAATTTGCTTGATGTGAGAAATGATTTCAGCAGCAACTTCACTTTTTGACTTGAGGGAGATAACCCAAAAATATCTAGAAAACTCATCGATTATAACAAGGGTATACCTTTTTCCAGCACGAGTCTAAACATTCACTGGTCAAAAAAGATCCATGTGAAGTGGTTCAGTGATACTGAAATTTTGTTTGGTCTTGAAACTGGCATGCTTTTGCTTTCCCATTTCACAACCTGGACATGGCTTATCTTTGTTGAATGAAAGAGGTGGAATCCCTTCAATGAGTTGTTTTCTTGACAACTTGTTGATATTTTTGAAGTTCAGATGGGATAACCTCTTATGCCATAACCAGTTTGAGTCTTCATCAGCCTTGGAGTAGAAGCATTGCTCTTCTGGAGCATTGCTTAAATCCATGTTGTACACATTTCCTTTTCTTGGTTCCACTAACACCACCTTCCAATCCTTGTTGAATACGATGCCTTGTGCTATATCAAATAACACTCTGTAGCCATCATCACATAGTTGACTGACACTGATCAGGTTATATTTCAAACCATTCATATGTGCAACTCGTCTGAATTTGACTTGACCATTATTCAGAACACCATATCCCTCAGTATCTCTACAAAAGTCATCACCAAAAGTCACTTTAGGACCAGGTTGGACCTGGAACTCCTCCAGCAGGCACTTACAACCAGTCATATGCCTAGAACAACCACTATCTAGGTGCCAGATTAGTTTTCGTAAGTCAGCCTGCACTTAAACAAAATTTATAAGTTGGATTTGGGAATTGACGGATGGGTTCATTGGATTCTGCTTTTGGAGTCTCCTCGGATTTTTGTTTAGGAGTACTGGAGGGTTCCACTAGAGTTTTAGGTGGAACGAAAACGGTTTTTGGTTTGACATTTGAAACCTTTTTCTTTTCAAAATTCACTTTGGTTGTTTGGAAAAAGGTTTTGCATTTTGTTTAGGTTTAGAGGTGGATGCTTCAAAGTTCTTGAATTACAGCTTTGAACTTGTTGAGCCAGTAGTTGAAACTGGCTCTCTAAACGTAACAAAATAGATTCTCCACTTGACACCTGAGCCTTTCAAGCAAATGAAGTAGAAGACTCGGGAATATAAACACTTTTCTTCTTTTGGTTCTTGGGAACCTTAGAAGAGGCTGAGGTGAAGGCTTCTCTAGATTGGCCTTTTCGACTGGAGTGGGTGTTTGGTCAGCTCCAGTTTTAACCTCAGTGGGGGATTAGTTCTCAAAAGTATCATAACTTGCTGTGCCAATTTCTTTGAAAATGATTTCTAGTCTTAATGATTCATGAAGTTCATGAATATCAGTCATTATTGAGGCCAGATGTAGATCTCTAGATAAATAAGCTTTCCTTTGATCTGGAAGAGCACACCAGACAGATCTACTCACATTTGGAGATTTCATCCAAGATTTAATGATTTGAAATTTCTTTTAAGTATTTAAGATAATTGCGTAGAACTTCAACTTCTACGTGTCATCACGTAGTCCATGGGCCTTAACCGTGTAAAACTTCTAGTTTGGCCCATCTTCTACGCCCTAAAAATACTTTTCACTTTTTACTTTTCTTAAACCCTATATATTACATCCGCGAAAAAGTTCTCCGTTGTATTGTACCATTCGAGACTAAATTTTCAAGTTTCACCATTCAATCTTGTTTTTCTTCTCAATTTTTTCAGAGATTTGTATCCTTCTTTGATTATACATCTTAGGTATATGATTTGTTTCGATTATAAGCTGTTATCGTGCCCAGATTTTGTGTTTTTAGATTTGGTTTTATGTACCGATTGGTTTTTGTCAATAATACATAACATTTGGACATTAATCTGTTGTAACAATAATATAACCTGGATAATTAACTGAACCTTCTGAGGCACTACTTCTGAGGTTGTTCCACCGGCTCCTAAACAAATAAAGCTAGTGCGCACTTGTGCACACATTGAGAACCGGATTGGTACATCTGTTGTTGAACCTGCCAGTTCTGAATCCAGTATAGCACGTTCTATTTCGGGCATGAATGTTGATCAACCTCCTACTGTTATTCCAACGAAAGCTACGACTGTTACACTACCTATGGTAACATCTTCTACAGTTGTTTCTTCTGCTGCTAGTCTATCTGTCCCGGTTGCTGTACATGTTCCTCTCTCAACTGTTTTTGGGAGACTCAGATCTTTAAGGCCAGTGCAACCACCTCCAAGGGTACCTTCTGCAACTGCTGCTTCTGCATCTACATCTACTCCTGAGATTCCTCTTCTATTGAAATTCAATCATTTAAAGAATGAGTATTTTAGGATGGATGCTAGATTTAATTCATTCGAGAGGGAGTTAGCTGAACGGAAGATGAAATATACTAATGATATGGACGTTATGAAGACGATGGTGAGCAAGTTGGTTAAGGAAGTTGAGTTCGAGCGTGGCCAGAATAAATACTGGATTGAGTAGATGAAGAAAGTTGAAGCTGTTTGTGTAAAGCTTCATGAACGTGATTTTGTGTTTGATATAGCATTTTCAGTTTTGAAGGGAAGATCCGACAAATTCGTGGCTCAAGGGGAGATAGAGACGAAACTCTAGGCTATAAAGGAGATGAACTACAAAAGAAAAGAAGGGCTAACGATGACTCCAATGCAGCTAGAGATGCAAATGTTGAGCCACATAATTTGGAAAGCGTGGTTGTAATTCAGGGGGAGTGAGAGAAGAGTGCAGAGAACACTGTTACTGCTACTTCTGAGGCTCAGAGAGATATTGGTGATCAAGAGGATGTTGCTGTTGATTCTGTTGAAGAAGGTTCAGGTAAATCTATTGATTATCTTGATCCTTTACTGGTTACATCTGAACGTAAGAGATTGTCGCGATAACTGATTTTGAAATTCAAAAATGATCTTGATGCATACTTAAATGCTTAGCATACTGTTTTTAGTAATTTGTACTTCAAACAGGATTTAGCTGAATTAGAGCAACAGGATAAGTATCAAAAAGCGAAAAAGATTCAGCTAGAACCTGATTCTGATTCTGATTCAGATTCAGATTATGATCCCAATGTTGATTGAGTTTTGTCTTTTATGTTTTTATTTTATATGTTTTTGATGTATTGATATGTTTTAGAAATTTTAATATAAAAAGTTTGTGTGTTTTTGTAGTTCATTTTATTATGTACTTTATATTGTTTTGAATTGTGTTTTATGCAGGTTGAGATGAACGAGAACAAGTTGATGCACTTAAGGACTTAAATGAAGAAATTGAATTTTTTGATTCAGACTCATAGGATGCTGAAGAGCTAGAGGAAGGAGAAATTATCCCTGAAGCTAATTGGAATCCTTTTAGAGTTCCATATGGGTTTGATGAAGATTATATGAAAGAACTCATGGAGAATCCAACTATTTTTGATTTGAAAAGAACTTGTACCTTGGACACACAATATTGGAACTTTCAAGTATTTACCAAGTGTGAAGGTGAAGTGATAATGCTGACATGGAACATTAATTTGACAAAGAAGTTTGTTAAAGAAGACTATCAAATTACTGCTAAAGAAGATGATCCAAGGCATGTAATTGATAAAGTGGTTCCTTCAAACAATGTTCTGTTCAAGGATACCTATTACCGACAAGATATTGGGATCACGTGAACGACTCGGTGTCCCACAAGCTTAAAGGAAGAACCCTAAGTTGGTTTTATGATGAAGAGTTAAAGATGTTTGTGATTAATCGATATGGAGGTTGCCAATATTTACCAATGACAATGTCCCATTTCAATAGTCTGTCAGAGATGGATTTTGATGAGCTAGGTACAGAATGGTTGGTGAATCCTAGTCGTGATGGTTTAGCAAATGCTTTTCAGAGTTGGATTAGACATGATTAGATATTTAAAGAAGAGAACTAATTCTGATGGTATGGTTGAATTTGTTGCGAGATCTATTAAATATGTTCGTAAAGTTCCGGCTAACAAATGGTATCAAAATTTGTTGGAAAATCTATATATATGGGATATTGACAAACATACAGGAGAAGCAGTAATGAGTAATGGTGAAGAAAAGATTTTGCTGAGAATGTATGATCCAATGTAGCTCGTGAATTTGTCAAGAAGTGATCTTAGGATGCTTGATGAAAAACAGAGCTCATGTGTTAAGTTTTGGGAATTTGGATTGGATCGATATAAGAAGATTATTTGGATTTGTTTACATGATCGTATTGATGCAAAAAGTGAAAGGATGATTTTTGATGATGATGCATAAAGACTAAAGACTAAAGAAATCTAGTGGCTATTGTCAAGGGGGAGTCTGTAAGTGCAACTCGATGTAACAACAGCAACGTAGATTTGATTAGTGATTTTGTTTAAATGTTTTGTTTAGTCTTTATGTATTTGTTGGACTATTTGATTTTGAATGTTATGTTTGAATGTTTATGGTTTTGGTTATTTGTTATGTTTGTTTTGTTTGTTATATGTGTTTATGTATATCTATTGTGTTCTTGCAGGTACAAAAGATAATAGGTTAAGTCCAGAGTGTTGGTAAACACTTAGGAAAATAATCTAAGTATAAGAACACGTAGAAGATTGTAAAATGCGCAGAAGATGACATGATGATGTCACCACGGAGATGTTTATCAATGGTGACGTCAGCACGTAGAAGTTTGTCGCGCGTAGAACTTGTCCGTCTTTATGGACCGGACTAGATTAACGATGTGGTGAATCCCATAATCACGTAGGTAATCACTATAAGTACAAATACACCTCTTGTATGTATTTAGAGGAAGGGAATTCAAAATTATATACGCGTATCAGATAGTAAGGACGTATTAATTATCTTATGTTGTTTATTACCTTGATAATCAACGAAAGATACTATAATCGTATAAGCAAACGGTTATCTTTAGAGGATTCCACACTCTCGACATAACTTAACACGTTTTCGTTAACGATCTTGTTACCGGGGACTTACAGAATGATCTTCCTATTGTGTTATTTTGATTGATATGTGATGATGCTTGACTATATGCTTGACATGCACATGATTTTTCATAAGATGATTTAATTGGCAACCTTTTTATAGAACCTGTGGTTATGTTACTCGGCTTTTAAAGCTGACACTTATTTGTTAAAATGTTGTGTTTCCTCAGGTTGTTCATTGTAGATTGCTTACAGTGAGGCTTGGGTATTTTGATGCCTTAATGAAGACCTTTATTGCCTTAGCCTTGCCTCATTTAATTATACGCTTGTCTATTATTGTCGTTGGATATTTCTTTATGTTGGTTGGTTGTTTGAATGTGGATTTCTTAGATTGTTGTTGTGATGCAATAAATAACACCAAAACCTTTGGTTGACATTTCCGTTAGGAAATGGTTAAGTTTTTAATGGGACGTTTCCGCATTTAATGGTTGCTTACTGAAAAAACTTTTTGAAATCCATATTTTTAAAAGTTGGGTGTTACAGATAATGCATGCGTAGTTGTACTCGATGTATGAACAATTGAATGTATGATTTGGCTTGCTGGATTAGTTGTTAGAACATGCTCGAATATTGTTGCTTAACCTGCTTGTGTGGACAAATCGATAGGAATGAATAATGCATGTGTAGTTGTATTGGAAGTTTTGAACCCGTATGTGATATTTGATGTGACGATTTAACTACTTAGGTAAGTTTCATCCTTTTCTACTTTATGGACTATATGACTTAGTTGGTAACATGTGAATTATACGTATAGTTGTATTACGATTAAGGAACCTCATTAGACTATGCTCCCCCCTAATTGAATGTTAACGTTAGAACAATACTTGAGTTAGCTAAGGTGAAATGACAACAAACGGGTAACGATGGAATCAGCTGCGGTGCCAATAAGAGGACGACAACGAGTATATAACGATTATATTATGAGCCCCGATACAGCTATAAAAACCATACTTAATGCGAGTAGGAACAACCCCAGTTAGACTAATCATAAAATTTGAATAAAGAATTTGGCATTCAAAAGTCCTACCCAACGTGTTAAATTGCGCAAACGTGAGAGTCGTGAACGGAGTGGGAGTTTGTACGACATCTGGAAGCATATGCATATATATGTATATACTTCGTAAAAATCAGTTAAAATAAACGCCTAACTTAATGCAAAATCGAGAGTTCATAAATGTGGGACCGATTGGTCGGAACGAGTGCAATAGTGCTCCTATACGTAAGGTATAAGGAGGTTAAATGTTTATAGCGTACGACTCTCAGAATTCTCAACTCTAAACGATTGCTAGACCGTCTCCTTATATATAAAGAAAGATGCTGTCAGAAGGGACACACGTATCAAAACTTTGTCAAGTGCGAGCTACTAGGTTAGGGCGTCGAGGGTGTCCTTACAGATTTCAGATGAATGGCCACGATGGAAGCAACTATTGGCTACAGGAAATGAGCCACCGGCCAACCCATTAAACACAAACCTAAATTATTTAGGATATATCGTACATCAGAACAGATCATCGGCTCATCATCATATTATCGTCTAAGCTACTAAGGAGGGTTTCATAGTCCCCATTTCAAACTGTTTTATACTTCGGGGTGAGAATACATGCTCGTTTTTCTTTTTATATGGATATACATGTTTAAACTTGCATAATATTGTTTATGATTTAATGTGCTGGAATGCCATAAATATTATAAATAAATGAGTTGGGATGCCATAAGTATTACGAATTAACTTGCTGGAACACCATAGATATCATGAAATAAAATGTTGGGACGCCATAGATATTATGAAATAAAGTGCTAGGATGCCATAGGTATTATAAATAAATGAGTTGGGATGCCATAAGTATTATGAATTAATGTGGTAGGACGTCATAGGTATTATGAAATAATGTGTTGGGTCGCCATAGGTATTATAATTACTGAAATCTTATGATCCGTCGTATTATACTATTGTAAAAACCAATGAGCTCACCAACTTTATGTTGATGTATTTTAGTGTGTATTATCAGGTAATTAAGATATATTCGAAGCATACTTTTTTTTCGTAACCTTGGTGTCCTACTCGCTTTGCGAACAGACTAATCCCAAGAGCTGACTCGTATTTGTGAGCCCAACATAACGTTTTGTTAGCTATTTATGTTATAGAATCTATCTACTTCCTATGTAAAAACAATGTTTCGTATATCAATAATATATTGAAACGTCTCATTTAGTAGTCATTTGTTACAATTTGTGATTGTGATCTCGATAAGTCACACTCCACATAACTTCATCTTAGGTTGGGTGCGATAGTTTCTTTGTCCGTGCGAGAGACCTGCCTCCAAAGTCCCAAACTCTTTCATTTAACAAAAACACATACACAAAACATCGTCTTTCCTCCTTCAATTTGCTTTCATTTTCACCATCAATTCTTTTTCACAAGTTAATATTCGGTTTGCAATTTCTAAGACCATGCCATGACTGGATACATCAATTCTTATTCACAAGTTAATGTTCGGTTTGCAATTTCTAAGACCATGCCATGAATGGATACATCAATACTTCTTCACAAGTTATTCGAGTTGCAATTTCTAAGACCATGCCATGAATGGATACACTAAAATATTAACTTTGAATGCTTTTGGATTTAGTGAAATGGATTGATTGACTTTAAGAGTACCATATTTTATAGAAGTTAAAGTTATTGGGTTTTGTTTTAAAGGGATGAAGAATGCATATCTAAAGGGGATGCACAATTTATTTAAAGTATAGATGAACAATGCATCCTTGTTTTTTCCTTTAGAAATTATATAATATTCACCTCATATTAAATTGTATGAATCACTTAATTAAATAACTTATTTGTTTCCATCAAATAGTTAAACATATATTTTTTCTATATGATTAAAAGTCTCCGGGTAGTATTTTTTTTTTTTTTTTTATTTATTATTTTTTTTTTTTTTGTAAAGTTGGAACTTGAAAGAAGAATGGTGGTATAGAGAGACAAATTAAAAACAAAAATAAAAGAAATATATAATGAGTTGTATGATTTCATCAATTCATTTAATTCTCTTTTTTAACGATCATTTAAACGAGGGATTCTGAGTGTGCATGGTTTTAAAAAGTAGGTGATCCTAACACATAACATTTTTGTTATATACAAAAATATATGCATTATATAGTTGTACTGTATAACTATCTTCTCTAATATATAATAAAAGAGAAACCTTATTACATCATCATGTCAAAGTATAGCCGTTCGATTAGTTTTTCTTTAA
>JAOEHQ010030256.1:0-13347 GCA_025447715.1 Asclepias incarnata | reverse complement strand
GTCGGAGATGATGGTGGTGTTGGTCGGGAATAATGGAGGTGGTGGTGGTAGAGAGATCAGAGATCAGATCTAGATCTGATCTGTGTGTTGTGGTGTATGTTTTTTATGTGGGACGAGGGGTTGGGGATAAATGGGTAGGGTTTTTTTTTTTAGTGATAATCCAATGGCTAGGATTTGTCCCCTGATATCCACCAAAAAACATGGACTCATTTGAACATTCCTCGGAGTTATATATATATATTATATATATATATATATATATATACCAATATATATAAAAGAGGGTATTAAATTATTTTATGAAAAAACAAAGATCATTAGATGAGTTTTAACTTTTAATTACAACCCTTAGATCAAAATAATAATTTCATCATTGACATTATTATTGGTCAAACACAACATTAGCCCCTTTACTTTATAAGCTTTTATTTTTAATAAATTACATCTAATAATAATTTACGAGTATTGTTTAATTATAGAATCTTTGATAAAAAAAAAACCATAACTATATTAAATTCATGAAACTAATATAGATTAATTGTTGAATAACCAAAATATAAGCATGCGTTCATGCTATAGAAAAGCCAACTTATGATATCCATGAATATATCAAATTAAGCTACAAATCAAGTTGATTGTGTCTACTAAATTTATTAATAATAAAAAAAAAAAATGAGATCATTATAATGGATCATTATTACAGTCATATCAAATATACAAATTATTTTCGAAAAATTCATGATATTATTGTTGTTTTAAAAATTAGATTAAAGTCATCAAATGTTACATACTTTAAATTAGTAATTTTTTATTATTGTTTTATAAATTCATGAAATTATGCTACTAATCAAGTTCATTGTGTTTACTAAATTTATTAATAAATAAAAAAGTGAGATCATTATAAGGGATCATTATTACGGTCATATCAATATACAAATTATTTTGAAAATTTCATGATATTATTGTTGTTCTATAAATTAAGTTAAAGTTATCGAATGTTACATACTTTAAATTAGTAATTTTTATTATTATTGTTTTATAAATTCATGATATTATTGTTGTATCGTGTACTTTTTTTATTTTGATCATTTTATTTAATTTTTTACTTTAAATTAGTAAATGAACTATTTAAAATCAAATTTTAGATCGTTATATTTTTTTTATGAATTTTAAATTAGTAAGTGAATTGTATTGAAATTTGCTTATCCACAAATATCAGAGAACTTTAAAAATTAAGAGTATAATGACTTGAATAATATAAAGGTACATGATTAAAAACACAAAACATTCAGGAAAAAAAAATACAATACACACACTGACTTTAAGCATTTATAAATTCTATGAGTAAAAATTAAACATTTACTACTAAACATTACTAATACAAACATATTAATGTTTTTAGAGTAAAATAATTATGCTACTCTATCCATCATAAGATAAGTGTCTATTTTAGTTTGTTCTAAATAGTGCCCACTTTTGAAAATAACAAGTTAAATTTACTATATTACCGCATTTTTATTTTTTTAAACTATAATATCCCTAATGCTTTTTCCCCATAAACACATTTTAAAGGTCTCTACAAAAATAATAGTAAAATTATGATCCAATAAATATGTATCATGTATATTTTTATACATGTATATTATTATTATTATTAACACTTATTTTGATATAGATGGGGTAATATTTAATGACATTAAAATTATGATCCAATAAATATGTATCATGTATATTTTTACACATGTATATTATTATTATTATGAACACTTATTTTGATATAGATGGGGTAATATTTAATGACATTGGTGATTGTAATGTCATGTCCCTTTATTAAATAAATATTGTAGTTTAAATTTTGTAATTTGATATTTGATTTTGTATAAAGAATGAGATAGTATGTTTTTTGATAATTTTATTATTAAATAAATAAACATGTTTTATCTATACTTAATTTTATATCGTCATTATATAAAGATATAACAAACATATTTTACAAACAATCTGCAATAAAAATAATTTGAATAATAATATAAATCATTTTTCAGCTGGAAGATTTATATTTAACTTACATAACTATTATACAAATATATAACATACATATTCTACTAATTATATTATATGCAAAAACATTTTTTTTTAAAAATAATATCATCATATTTCAGCATGTCTTATGTATAGCTACTAATTATATAATTAAGATTAAGAAAATTTAAAAAATTTATCCCGCGTATTACGCGGGAAAATAATCTAGTAGATTTATATATAGGGGTGAGTTACTTTGAGAACTCCTAAAAAAGAAGAACAAACGAACTAATCTGGACCACTCATCTCATTTCCTTTTTTCTCTCTCCTCATTTTCATCCAATTCATTCAAAATGATTTATCTCACAAACCATACATCGTTAAATGAAAAAACAATATGGGTAGTATTAGAATTTCGTCCTCTTTCAATAGAGATCCAATTCGATATACTTTTGATAACTTTTTAATTTTCGTTTTTTTTCTTTACCTACACATGTGTAAGTTATACATACACATGTGTAAGTTAACCAGAAATTGTGATACGGTACGGGCTTCGCCCTTAGTAGAACGGGCTAAGCCCGTTCAGGGGGGCTTCGCCCTTCTCGGTCGTTGACCTCGGAAAATTAATAAGGGGTAGCTGGTGGGGTGATAGGTCATAGGGGGTGATAGGTCATAGGGTGATAGGTCATAGGGTGATCGGTGATGGTGTGATCTACCTTACGAGCTGCGCCCTCAAAATTAAAAAGTCATCGAAAGTATATTAAGTCGCATATCTAATGAAAGAGGACGAAATTTTAAGACTACCCATACTTTTTTTTCGTCTAACGATGTACGGTTTGTGAGATAAAACATTTTGAATTAATTGGGTAAAAAGAAGGAGAGAGAAAATAAAGGATTTATCAAGATTAGATCAAGGGCCAGGATTGGTTCTTTTGTTCTTTTTTTTTAAGGGGTTCTCAATCAACCTTTCCTCTAGATAGCTAAGAGTAACTAAATGTAGGGAAAAGGTAGGATACATATAGTTTTCGTCTTTTTGATAAATCCGAATAAAAAATGCATCCGGATAAATATAGTTATTGTTAATGTCTTTTGTACTTAGTTTTTGAGTTCGCTTTGGGATGGGTTATTTTGATAGCGGTAAACATGCTTTTAAGAATGGGTAGCTTTTAGTGTTGTAACAATGTCAAAGTGACTGAAATGGGGCATGGAACTGTCGTTATGACTCAAGTAGTCAAGTATGCTTATGGAGAATAGAATATGTATAATCGGGCAAATAGAAAGCACGTTGGTATTTTATGCAAAAGAATCAGAATCTTGGCTACAGCTACAGTCATTTTACGTGCCGTGAGATAACGTTGATAGCGTGCAATAAAAATCATAAGCAGCAGATAAGATATGCATACGACTAAATGAAAAAAACTTTACTTTAACTGGTCGGCCTAACTGTATTTTATCTTCATTTTTAATACGGTACATGCACAAATAGAAAGTATGTTGTTCGATTATGAAACAAATCAGAATGGGACCATTTAGACTCCCTGAAATAGGCTAATATTTTGAGGAGCATCTCTTTTTTTTTATAGCATGTTGTGTTCAAATTCCAGGCTTTGCGGATCAATAATAAATGTATTGAGTTTATCTATTGCTGACTTTGTTTACTTAAGTCAATTTTAGACAAGCTACTATAGATATAACGGCAGATTAGGAAATAGGAAAGGAGCATGGCAACAGAGTTCTTGGAACAACATATTGGAAACTACTGTCTCATTGAGCATAATTATGCGCATGTCTTGGTATACTTTGGTGCACGCGTAATGCATTAATATGGTAGGGAGTTTGGTTCATGTGTAGGATCAATAATATTGTGTAATCTTCCGTGTTTCATCTGCACTCATGTGCACATTGTTAGTTTATATTCTAAAGCGAAAACCTGTGAAAGCTTTTCTTCTTAATACTAAACTAGAAGCCTTGTGTGACCTGAGGGTTCATTGAACTGTTATTGAAGTATGCAATGTATGCCACTTTCATTCAGGTTTAACTTATTCTTATGGTATTTTCTAATATTTTATTGCAGACAATGATCATAACCTAGCAGTATCGATGCATACACTCTGCAAGCTGTATGTGCACCAAAGGGCATTTAAGTGAAGACGACATCTTCCTACTTCTTCAAGTTCCTGATGCAAGCTGTATACTAGATTACTATATAATTTCAACATTTGGATGTGTTCAATTAAAGCTTTTGGATAGGGAGACAACACAAGCCAATCTAGAAGAGTTCGGGCTGGACTTATCGCAAAGAATCTTGCCTTAACTACTGTAGATTTCTAAAGTTTTACACTTTGGTCACCAAACCTCCTTTTTCTTTACTTCTTACACCCCCATCTTCAAATCCTTTGCAAATCCACTGCCGTCACTGGCCATTCACGAATCCAGCCCCAGGCAAGAAAACTGATTCTTAATGGGTCAAAGACCTGATTCTCTTTCAGCTGTTATTGCAAGAAAAGACTTCACATAAGGAACATGTGTGTAAAGAGCCAACAATTACTAAATAGCCAATTAAAGTCATGTACATATGCATAGACTGGCAGGTTTCATTCTTTTATTTTTAGTCTGCTTATGTGCTTTATATGTTATTATTAAAAGAAAGTGTTGCAATGTTGGTTGACAAGTTGGTTTTAACATGTACAGGTGTGTTAATTTAGATCATTTAGTAAGAATTTTATAATCTGTGGAGTTGGGTTAACAGAGTATTGGTGGTAATAATCTATATAGCTGCAAACAAACTGATATGGGTTAGGTTTTTTTTTAACCTGACTTCAAACACATGTAAGACGAGGTAAACGTCATATTCAAATAAGTAGGTTACTTGGGAATTGGGATGTGGGCACGTTAGTAGGTTACTTGAGATGTGTGCATGTCACGCGGTTTGGGCGTTGGCCAATGCAAGTACTTTTGGAACATAGCTACCAGAGGTTATTTTAACGTTAGAAGTGGACTGCTTAGCGCATTTGCTTGACATGCTAAGCAGGAAGCACTACTTATTTGGTTAATCGTCTACAACGGACTACTTCTTTTTAGAATGTCGGTTAGATGATGTAGGCTCTTAACAACAAACTGCCCTTTTTGAACCAAACCCCTTCGACCCAACCTGAACCGCCCATTTTGCCACCTCTGGCTTAAATTATCTTCATGTAAGCTACTTTAAAATACATTTCTAAGTTATTGTAATTTGTAATGTTCTTACTCACTAAATAAATTTACTAATATACTTATTATTGTTCAACCAACGAGATAGAGATCCCCAAAGAATGAGAGGTATGTTACTGATGGAAAACCAGGAGAATTAACATGGATATATATGGCCTCGAAGAAGGATTTGATAACTTGCACATTGATGACTGTTCGACATTTCATTCTGTTATTTAAATTTTAATTTAGTTATATATGTCAATTTGCTGGACGAAAAAACTCCCGTGAACATCTTGAAATATGTAGTAAACATCGTTGGCATCAAAAAATATGTTGTTTCAACTTTCTACAATCAAAAGTCATGATTTTTTCTATAATATACAATCAAAAGTCACCAGTTTATTCGCTTGTATAACCAAATTACATAATATGTTCCACACTTTTTGCAATTCAAAAGTCTAAAATATTGAATACAATGACAAAAATACTAAGATATTACTACTAGTTTAATTTTTCTTTCACACTTTTTGGTTGCAACCTCAAAAATTCAGGAACATGCCACTTCAAAAAGTACAAGTCATATATACATTTAACAAAAATGTAAAATATGTTAAACACATATACCATTATATATGTAATAATATAAATAAAAATAATAAATTTAATTAATTTCGGGTTAATGGATGACATCCATGGATGACAAATTGTCATCCATATCCACTCCATTAAACATCCATATCCGCTCCATATCCAATATTCATCCATTTAACGGCATCCATATCCACCAATAATGGATTGGATCGGGTGGATGTTCATTGGATCGGATTACCGTTGCCATCCCTACTCCCGTCCAAAGTTTCAGATTGTTATAGGCTAAAGTGAGTGATATTTTGAATGTTTTCAAATAAAATAAGTAGCTCCCGCTGGCCGACAGACCAAAAACTAGGCTAATAGATTTACGAAGCACATTCTCTAAAGCTAATGGCCAAATAAACTTCTTTTTTTTTTTTTTTATCATCATAAGATATGTGTTGTCATACACTAACTTATCTGCTGTTGTAATACTCTGCAACACAAAGCTGATGGTGAGGAACCAAAGACAAGATTCGAGCACAAGACATGAGACTGGGTTTCCATGAATTTGCAAAGGGCCGCCTATCCAATAGTATTGCTGCTGCATGGAGAAGTTTCATTTGTCTCTTACATGTTCTGTTTGTTTTACCCAGTTTTTTTCTTAACCTAGCTCCTACATATATGAAACCTTCCGTATTGTACTTCCCGGCCAGTAAAAAACATAACATTATCGGTTGTAAATTATAATTATAGATGTCCCAACTGTTGAAAAAAGTTGCTCCCGCTGCAACGCGCGGGGTAACCAACTTGTTAATATATATACAAGAGCGGAAGAGCCAAGACGTATAAGTTACTTTCTTTAAAAATTAAGTTACTGCTTTTTAGTTTATATAAAACACACATAGAGAATGTATGATCAGAATTAATATGTTATTTATTTATTAATAAATCAACCCAACTTATAAATGTATTCAAATTTTCCAAAATTATTATTGTATACATGTTATTACACAAACGAAAATGATACGGGTGATAATAATAATATAAAAACTAAACAAAAACAAAGAAACTCATGTTGTATCAAACTTCCAAAAATTCATTATTTTATTCCATGTATATATATGGATGAGATGAGACTTGATGTATATGCTTTCCAAAAATTTAAACAAAGCCAAGAAGTTTAAGTCAAATCTCTTTTTTTTTTGAAAATGTTATGTTGGCTAGTTCTCTTAATAATTTATACAAAATACTAATTATAAAAATAACAATCATGTGTTTAAAACATCATAATAAGCTAAAAAGACTTGCCAATGAAGATGATACTTTGAGCCGATACTTTGAGCCTCTTATGCCAATTTTTTTTTTTTGAACAGCAGAAAAATGATATATATATCTCCCTTATCTCCCTTATATCTATATAGAGGAGAGTCCAACGATTACATCATAAATCTGATGTGTCGGGCAACTAGACTATCCACATAGGAAAAATGACGTCAGCGATGATGATTCTGGTGTGTTTTTTATGGTGTATTCGTGTGTGTATTATTTGTGTATCTGTATTTCATACTACAACATTTGTGACTGTGTTTCATACTACAACTAGGCGGGTCTTTTAAAATTTGAAAAAGCAAAAAGAGAAGAAGAGAGACATTATTATATCATCTCTTCCATTCAATTCATTTCATTATACGCATATATCACACATACATCTGATCTTTTCAATTCTACATCATCATCATCATGATCATCGATTCATCATCATCATGATCATCGATTCATCAACATCATCAGCTTCTTTCCTTTTTTTGGTGTGATACGCTCATCATCAGATTCATCATCATCGTCTTCAGGGTCATCGATTTCATAGTAGATCTTATTAACCAATCAAAGGTGATAGGCTGTTACTGTGTTTTTTTAGATAAGAAAAAAAAAGCTTGAAACTTTTTTTAGATAAGAAAAAACTTTTTTCCATGGCGGCCCTCTCTCCTCAAATGTCATCTCGGATTAACCCCCGTTTCTTTTGTTTTAATTTTTTGAGGTATTTATGCTGTATATTTGTTTCATATGTTCTATTTAGGTTCGATTAATAGTATAGAATATAGATATAGATGTATGTTAAATTTTTAGGGGATAACTTATATGATGTTAACAGTATATAGTTAGGTGATGTTTGTGAATGTTTGTGAGGGGAAACATTAAATTCAGGGGGTCCCCCTTTTATCATTAAAATATTTATGTGTGTGCAGTAGGGTGATGTTAGCAGCATATAACATTTTCCCAATAATTAATATTAGTGTGTGTGTTTTGTAGGTGAACCACCATAATGAGTGGGAGAGAAAAATGGCTTAGTTTTTAGTCTTTGAGTTACACGCAAAATTAGGGAGTTTTGGTGGGTACCAACTATTTTGTTTTTTTTTTTTAATTTTTTAATATATTTTTAGCAGACCTTTTTTTTTAAGTCGAGAATTACTCGTAAACCTTTATCATCTAGAGATTTAGAAATAAAAACTCACACAGACCCACCATATGTGAAAATTAGGTCACCTTAAATATGTCTAGAAAAAGATTGGAATCTGAGACCTCTTGTGAAAAAAG
The DNA here is from genome assembly GCA_025447715.1 of Asclepias incarnata. Taxonomy (NCBI): domain Eukaryota; kingdom Viridiplantae; phylum Streptophyta; class Magnoliopsida; order Gentianales; family Apocynaceae; genus Asclepias; species Asclepias incarnata. Next base: position 4,965 of record JAOEHQ010030256.1, on the reverse strand, counting down.
AGATCTATTTGCCATTACATCATTTGGTGATGGTTAACGGTAGCAACTATTTTGTTGATTTTGATTTAAGTTGTTATTCTTAAGGTTAGAAGTGTATGAGGAGCCGTTAAAAAAAAGGATGAAGATAAAGAAGAATAATTGATGACAAATATGGAACTTGGTCAACAAAAAGTATTTGTGAATAATAATTAATTTCTTTAAAATTCTAGTAAATTATTAGACGTTCCTTAAATTTTATGTTCGTTAAATGTGCAAATTTTAAATGAAACGGAAAAAAGTATTATACTGCATTAGCCGTAAGTAATTATAACGTAATATTAATCTCAAATGTTAGATTAGAATAAAAATTATGATTTGGATAATATTCCAAGATAATATTCTCAAATGTTACATGGAGGATTGGAGGGTTACAATTTCTACATGTATTGATTCTTAAGTTTGGTTAAATATGTCATGTTTGGTTTATTAAATGTTTTTGTAAGAAATAGAATCTGTCAAAAAAATTAGAATTTAAATGAATGATTTTTGTTTTTTGAAGATTTAAAAAAAGGAAAAGGTTGAAAATCCAACCAAGACCCCCATCATGGTGATTCCATCAAATAAAGGAATGTTTACATTCCAATGGTATGAAATTATTTCATTTTTTTGACAACCAAACATACTAAAAGATGAAAGTCAATTACAATTCCATCAGATTCTATCAGAATTTATGAACCAAACGCGAACTAAATTAGTTTTAAACTATTAGATGTATATTTAAAGTACATTTTGGTTTGGAGTATGTTGGGCCAAGTAAATATGATGGGTCAGATGCTGGGCCAAATTTATGTTGCAGCTTTATATCGCAAATTGGGCCAGTAATTTAAATACCAAAATTTATCTTTTGTACTTTTGTAGTCACCGGGAAATTAATGAAGAGAAAAGAATCATTGAATTTTATTGAGGAAAAGGAGTTGAAACTTGAAACATAAACTATTATCGTGACTGTTTTAAGCGGTTTGTAGTTTTCCATTTGATTAGTCATTGAAGAGACCCATCGACCAATAAATTGAGAGTTTTAGATAATAAACAATTTTTAAATTAATATGCGTAGATTTTATGTGAAATATGGTTTAATGTATTTCTAAAAGTAAAATATAGATTACAAAAACCTTTCACAAGAACAAATCTAAATATGATGTTTTTAGGGCGCGTTTGGTTCACAAAATGTTTTTGTAAAGAATGAAATCTTTCAAAAAAAATTAGAATTTGAAGGAATGTAATTTGACGAAATGTTTTTTGTTTTTTAGAGATTCAAGAGAATGAATGAATTGAAATCCATCCAACCTCCCTAATGAATGGAGATTTCTTCAAATGATGGAATGTTTACATTCCAACGGAATGACATTTTTTCTTTTTTTGACAACCAAACACAGTACGAAATGGAATTCAATTCCAATTCCACGTGATTCCATCAGAATCTATGAACTAAATGCAACCTTAGATAGTCACGATGCATTTAAGAACTTATTAGATGGAAGTGTAATATCATCAGGAGCATATGGTCATGGGCGGCCCTGAGTATTCAAGTGCCCAGGCCGAGCCGGGAAAAAAATGCCTCTAACTCTTAACGAATCCAAATATATAAGCATTTATATATATATATATATATATAAATGAGACTTTATAACAATAACAAAATCATAGTATTAAAAATACATACCACAGTAGATATTGGAATCAAATATATCTATATATACAACACATTATACTTATATATAATATATATATAGAAAATTTTTAAAATTTTTGTGCCCTCCTCAAAATTGTGCCCTGGCCGGAGGTCGGGTTTGCCCCCCTCCGGGCCTCCCCTGGTTGTAAAACTCCCCTGAGTTCGTTGAGTACCCGAAATAAACTTCCGACTCCCCACCTCGTCAAGTCGAGTCCGAGTCTTGAGTTCTCCAACCTTGATACAGACAAATGATGATGAATCTATCAACTTATATTATGCTTAATATTCAATTGGAGCTTTGAAATATTATGTAATTGTTTATAAACAATTATGTTTAAATTTGAAGTTTCTAATATATTTTTAAAATTATATTACATATAATTTTAAAAATAATTATGTTTATATATAAAATCCCAATCCGGATATTGAGTCGAGTCCGAGTCTGCAAAAACTCCTAACTCCTCCCCTTGTTAAGTCGAGTCCGAGTCACGAGTTCTCCAACCTTGATACTTAGAGTGATAGAGGACCTATATTTTTGGAGAAATGACGGGATTTAAAGAACAAAATCAATACTAGCGTAATTGGGATATAAGATTTAGAATTTAGTTCAGGCTATCGCCAATTCTAGAGACAACATTTGGCGCTCTTAGCCGCTATGTCACCCGTCACATCATATCCGTATAGATCATTAAAAACCTTCATTTCGTCTTTAACCCTACAAATATTCTTACCTTTCTTAGTTTCCACTTCATCACCAACCCCCTGCACACCGGTGGTGGATCCAAGAATAAAAATTACGTGTGTCCAGTTATAATCCATCCCCTTCAAAATGCTTATTTTATAATTTATAATTCTATATCTTTGGATAACATGTGTCCAAATATAATTTTTCATACGCTTGTTAAGAAAATTTTCAATTTAACCTGTTGTTTCATAATAGAACCGTCCTTGCTGCACACAATACTTAAATAACAAAGTTTTTTTCTTTTAATTTGGCACAAGAACCGGTGAAATGGAGACCTTAACTTCGGATTTCATGATGAAAAATAGACAGGCTCCAATGGAAGGGAGGTGCCCTTATTTTGTCCACGTAGGATATCCAAACTTACATGGGAGAAAGTCTCAGGTTGACAACCTTACTTTATCTATTGGTAGTTTTAGGTCAAAACTTTGACCCAGACCCGTGCGTGACACGATAAAGGCATGTGTCAAGAGGTTTGACCAGTTGGTTTTTTTGGAGTCAAATAGGTTGGTTTTTTTATGGGTCAAATATCTTTGATGTATGCACTAAATTATCAAAATGGTGCAAAGTTTAGTACAATTCATCTTTAACCAAGACATCAAAATAAAGCAAAATTTTGGTATTATTCACTTATTTATTTTGCACCAAATTTGGTGGTATGTTATTCTATCACCCCAAATTTGAATAACTTAAAATGTATAAATTATTTTATTAAAAATATGTCATTAAAACAAGCTCATTGAGCTTTTACATATTGTCTGATTATATTTTGGTAATAGTAGGTTTTATGTCTAGCTTTTATGTTTTATGTTTATGTCTAGCTTTTATGTTTTATGTTTATGTTTAATATGTATATGTTCTGTTATTCGTATTTTTATTGTATTTTATTCATGAAATACTCTTTTGATTTGTATGGTCACTTATCATACATGTTCACTTTCACTCTCACTTTATGGTCGGGGGTCCTTCTGAAAGCAATCTTTCTATCCTTGTGATAGAGGTAAGACTGTCTACATCTTGCCTCTCTCATACCTTACTTATATGGGGATTGGGTACAGTTGTTGTTGTTGTTGTTGTGTCTAACTGTATTGAAATAAATTCAATGTATATTTTTAAGTTTTAATGCATAGATAGTTAATATATGAGTTTGGTGCAAACATTTGATTCATTCAATGTATTGGAGATGAAAAATAACTTATTTTACAAAGATATTTGTTTTGCATCAAAATGGTGTAAGATTTTGATGTCATCATTAATCCTTGTCAGTGACATATTAACGTCACATCAGAAAAATCCCACTAGTTTTTTGTCAGCTCCATATCAGTGTTACATCAAAAACTAGTGTTGGATTGAAATATACTTTAAAAGTGTGTCATTAAGAGTTAACCATAGATGTTGTGTGCAACACATATATTATATAGAACAAATAAAAGATGAAATTAAAAACATTAATTTTTAGCCATTTAAAGTTTTAGAATATACATATATGGTCCCTTATTTATTCCTTGCAGCATCCAACCATCATCTGTGCAGTTTGTGCTGATCATTATCCTAAGTTATATTACTTAATAAGGGGTGACCAACAATAAATGTAGGTTAGGCAATTGCCTAAGACCTCCATATAGTTAAGGCCTCTAATTTTATATGATGGGCTAGTGTCTGGATAGAACTAATAAAAATAAGACACCACAAATCTATATCCATAATCCATAATAAGTAATAAACATAGAAAAAAATAAAGAGTCGTTAAGTTATCTGGTCATCTTCTACAAAAGTTACAGCCGCTCCTTGAAAAGTAAACATCAGCAAGTTTATCACTCAAGAAATTATGCCAACATTCACCTCCCGTAATTTAAAATTGGAAGCCCACCAGTTTCACGAGGTTTACCTTCTACTTATTCTATTAAATAATTTTTATTCTGATTTATGTTAATTTATTTTTATTGTGATTAATTCTGATTTAAATGATTTTTATTCTGATTTATGTTAATTTATTTTTATTGTGATTTCTAAGTTTCATTCTTTAATTGTCAATGCCGAACCGAATCTGTAACTACGAATCTGGTCATGCAAAAGTAGATATTATTTTTAAACTGCGCCATTTATGAGTTTTTTTAGTTTACTTTTGCTGGTTGTATAAAAGAGGAGGATTTTTGTTGATTTAAAAAAAAAAACTCCCAAAATTAGTCCACATAAAAGGTTGAGCCGACCACGAAGTAACTAGCGACTCCCTGAATTTTTTGGGCACGTGCATAATCCAACAACTTATACGACTATTATAAATAAGTGTATAAAAATGTATTGAACTAATGGCCTTTTTTGCTGAATTTTTCTAGGCACGTGCATAATCTACATTTATATATATTAATTGGCAAAGTTGTCGGCACTCACAAAATTCACTGTTCACAAACTTTACAATTTTTAAAGCAAAGTGCCCCCTCTCACGTAAATCACTGTTCATTTACCTTACTAATTCTTATGCACTTGATACAACTCTTTAATGCATAAACTT
>JAOEHQ010030245.1:0-13348 GCA_025447715.1 Asclepias incarnata | reverse complement strand
AAAGTTTCTTCCTTAAATGCACAAGATCTTTGTTTGTTCCTACTATGACCATTTGACCATAGTTAGTTACATTCCTAGAAACTAATCCCTTTAGAAAACTATACTACAACATTAGCAATCTAACTTTTGAGTAAAATGATTGATTAGTGGCATTATGCTTTTCAAATACGACATCAGTGACTTTTGATGCGTCCGTCCAGCTGCTTATTAGTTTTCTTTTTATATTATATTATTTTAAAATTTGCACATTCGACTAATTAGAGAGATGACATTAAAAAAATGGGTGAAAACTGCCACCCTTTGGGTAATTTCATGGCCTACGCTGTGATTTCTTAGAACGCTTGCTCCTCATTAGCAGAAAATGGTTATTTGTTTTTTAACTTGTTTTTTGTTACCGTTGTAGCTAACACTTTCATTGACATCTATGTTTTGATCCAGATATGCAATGACCGGGCAGATAACTCAGAAGAGTGATGTCTATAGTTTTGGAGTAGTTCTTTTAGAACTTTTGACAGGAAGGAAACCAGTTGACCACACGATGCCCAAAGGACAACAAAGTCTCGTTACTTGGGTATGTCTTACTGCTAATAAACTTAAGGACCCTAAACTTAATCTGCACTGACTGTCCGATAAATGTTGTAACTACAAAAGTTCATACTTTTTGTCAAATACTATACTTATAGCCTCAATTATGAGATGAGAAAAAAAAGATCTTGTTAACAAGATCAATACCATCAATGTGTTCCTTTTATCTTCAATATTCTCTAAAAAAATGAAATGAAATGAAAACATCCAATAATAGAAGTTTCAGTTTTAATGGGATGGTGAGAGTGTGTTTATTCATCATTAAGACACACTCGAACACAGTATATTTGTACTCATGCTGCTTATGATGTGCCTCCTGCAGGCAACACCAAGATTAAGTGAGGACAAAGTAAAGCAATGTATCGATCCCAAGTTAAATGATGACTACCCTCCAAAGGCAGTTGCTAAGGTTCGTTCAATGATAGGTGGCAAAGAGGGTGGGTCGGGCAGGTTGGTTGACTGGACAAAGCAAGCTCGTGTTGAAATAGATCTAGTCACCCAAAACATATTTGTACAAATAGTAACGTTTATAAATAATCATAGTGTCAATATACAATAATAAGAGTTTGTGTTATTTTAGTAATAATCTCCTTTATAAAATGACTTAAAAGAGTTTTATTACATTAATATGTACACTTTGGGCGCTTTCAACCCATTTGATGACCCATTCCCCTTTAATATAAACCTTTTACTACCCTACCTGTCTGACCCGTCAAAGGATGTTAGCCTAATTTCTTGTTGTTCATCTCCATTCTCAGATGGCAGCCGTCGCAGCACTATGTGTTCAATACGAGGCAGATTTCAGGCCAAATATGACGATCGTCGTCAAGGCCTTGCAGCCACTCTTCAATTCAAGACCAGCAGCCGTGGAGTCTCCAGCTTCATAAGCAAATTTCTAGAAACCACATTTGAGTTTTATCTAGAAAAGATAGTCTGAAATATTATAGAACCAATTATTGAACTACATTGATGATATCATGATCCCAGAAGTAGAAATGGAAACTTAGAGCCCATTTGTTTTTCATTTTCTAAGTTTTGTATGACTTTAGCGATGACATTGATTGATTGATTCGTGAGCATTTGTAAGTTGCAACTGTTATTCTTATATGCACGGTTTACGTAACAATTGATAGTTATTTTTAGGGGACGGTTAACATTTTACTACACGTTAAACATGCTCTTAGGGCTATGTTTAGCAAAATCATTTACTTTCTAATGTTGTTTAACTGCATGAAATAACTATGATACTATATTTAATTCTTTATAATCTATCAAGAAAAACAAAGAAATTATTACAGATTTTCAAGAATCAAGCAGTGCTTCAATATCAAACTCAAAATATTACCTTTGATATCAAAACTGATCCTCTCATAATTCACGATCAGATCGATTTTATTATGTTCTCAACAAAATCCACAACTAGATGGAAATTTTCAGATAAACTCGAACGAGGGAAGCATTTGGAAAAAAAAATACCTTTGAATTACTTCAGACGTGACAATGATATTTAAACACACTTATACAGCTTGTTGTAAAAGTGATACAATACGATGTATAGCATACGGGGTACACGTCATCTCCCTTTAACTGGTTATAAGAAATGCTTATTGAAAGTCGACAAGATTAATCTTAACTGCTTTGGTGTCAACCCATTTCTTTTGGAAGTTGAACACCATGAACTGAATACTGATACAAAATACTGTCACTAGCATAGTTTTTCTCCAGAAAAGGATCAATTCAGCTCGGTTTCAGTCAAAAGCCAAAGAATAACAATTTTAATTTATTGTCTTGGTCCGTAACCAATTTTAAAAGAAAACAGTAATAAGGACTCGATGTCCGGTAGCTCAACTAAATATAACTGTATCTGGTGTTGCGCTGATTCTGTACTTGGGTACTGTCTATCATGCATGATCAAATTTTGCACGCCCATTCATGAGATCTGGTATCTTGTGCCGCTGTGCGTACTCAAATTCTTGAACAATTTGTAATAATAACTTTAATGATCAAAAACCTGAAATTATCTTATTTCCATCTCAACGATTTCATATGAATCAGAAATTTTCATGTTTTATACTGCTTCAACGACACAATGTGTACTAATGCATAACTGTGCATCTATAATGGTCTCGCTCTAATGAGATTAAACAAAAGAATAGAACACATACTTTTAGCTTGTTCTCCTTTCCAAAATGAGCATTGATCTCTTACATTACCCTAGCCGATACATGAAAATAATTCAAGTTTTATCCTAAAAAGGTAAGTTTAGCCTTTGCAAATTAGATTTCAAAACGGGTTTAGTCCAGTTCAAATGTCACCTGACAGACATGGAAAACTAGAAGCCTATCAAAAATAAAGAAAAATATACTCGTAGCTATTATATTGAACCCGGATATTGTTTCAATTATCTTTCTATTAAAAGAAAGAAACGAAAAGAAATAAAATGTGTATATGGGACAAGGGTAGTAGCATGATACAGAGTAGATCATCTGACAGCTATCGATCTACTGTTCTTACAGGTTTTTTAACTTTTGTCCAATGCTTTCTTTTTACTTCTATCTCCAAGATTTTGCTTTGCGACCAAACCTGCAGCACTCAATACAGAAGGCAGGACTAAGATGATGTGTGACATATTTAAACGCAAATGCTATCAAAAGCATGCATATACAATATGTTTTACTCATAAGTAAAACAAATAAAGCCATGAGTATTAGATAATTTAGAAAGTCAAAGGTTGACTGTTAATGTAATCAGACAACTTTTTATAATATGCGTAACACATTATTATTTCTTATAAAATTCTCTAAAATAGGATAGGAAAGTCAAATAGTTTACTTGCAAAATATAACTTCATAACAATATTTGAAACACCTATTTAGAGGGTGCTTGTGAGTGATTAAAATAAGTGTTTATGGCTTATTGCATACTTTGAAAGCAACAAAGTGCATTTAGATATTTGGGTAATAAATTTTGAAGCTGCATTTTGAGTTTTTACCACAAAAGACGCACTTAAAAATATGCACAAAAATTGGAGCTTATTTTGAATGCAATAAGCTCTAGCAAATAAGCCGACCCAAACACCCTCTTATTAAAAAGAAAGAGTAAAACTTCAGACAGTAAATGTTCCAGGTAGACCCAGTACGACCAGTTGCGAAGCAAAACTGTTACTGACCCACACACTTTTATATTTTGAATCTAGCTAATAGGATACATAAGAAACTAAATGACTTCATATAAGATCAGCTCCTTCACTTGCACCCAACGTTATTTAGGAATCATAAAGCACAAGTATATTAGCCAGTTATGGGTACTTGCCTAAAATGCATCAACGCCTTGTTCGAGGCTTGCAACGAAATTCAGCCAAGAGTGCAATGTGGTCAGAGGACCATGCTGCAGAAGGAATCGCTGTATCTTTCCTCAAGCGATCCTCATCAAGAAGCTCCAGCAACGATTCCACAATCAAGCTGTCCGCTGAAATCCCACATACATATAAACTCCATAAATGTCTAAAAAACTGTTTTTCTCACAAGGGTTTACTATGAAATGGAAACTTTTTATGTGTTGAACCCTATTGAAGACAGCATAACCATTACAGCATTTATACAATTCTTAAGCATAAGACAAATCAAGCACTGAAGATTTGGAGATATACCGGAGTAAAATATGTAATCAAGGGTACCAATGAAATCCCGTGTGCAATTCGTAAATAGTGGTTCATTTGTGGCAGGGTCCACTCTCCTCTTTTGTTGCTCAAAACTAAGACCACCCCCAGGTCTAGCAAAGGACGAGTATGCACTAACCTGTATAACACAAGACCATGACCAAGGTATAAAACTTTGCAAGAAAACTACCGATGTTTTCTTGAACCTTGAAAAATAGCTGAAGATATATATACCAATGGCAGCGAGTGAGTCAATTTGGTGGCAGGCCGCAAAATTCCAAGAGGGTCAACTGCTAAATCTGGATGCATTGGATCAACTTTCCCGACTGCTAGAAGTGCATGAGGAGCACTGTAAACAAATTTAAGTAATAATATAATCATTCAGATCCAATTTTAATGAAACTGAAAAGCTTGTTATAATTTGGGTGCTTATTATCTATCTATACATCTATGCCCTATACTGTTATATAAAGCTTTTACCCATCCATTTGAAAATTCAACACTAGAAATGAAAGGGTGACACATCACCTTCCCTTGCTCACCCAACATGAAGGTGACATCACCCTCTATGCATCACCCAAGAAAAATAATACATGTTACCCTCTCTCCACTTCTCTAAAACTACCACCGGTCAACAACCACAGAAAACTGCCGGAAAATTTAAAAAGAAAAAAAGAAAAGAAGAATCCACCACATTGCATGGGTACCATGTATTATATATATTTGAACCAAATTTTTTGTTGAAGACTAAAAAAATATAGACCACAGACCTTCCTGGAACCGAGTTAAAATCCCCACAAACTAACATCGGTATATCTGCACTGGCTGCAATCTTTTCCAAACCTTTTAACAAAGTATGAACCTGAAACGTCCCATGAGTACACCGGAAACTTATTAAAAAAATACAAATGTTATTGACTATAACTGTTTTTTTCTGATTAGAGCTTAAGAGAATAACCTGCCATAACTTGACATCCTTTAGTTCTTGTTGAACGTTGACATGGGTATTTGCCTACACGCCATATAAAGAATACTTGAATCATACGTTCAGAAATCCAAAGTTTTAGATGAATGAAAACATGAAATATAAAACTCCCTATATGCATAGATAATACATAAATTGCTATAGCTTACCACACAAACAAGTTGCCGTTTTCCTGGATTATCGACACCTTGATTACTGAACTTTGCTTCTAGAACAACAATTAGTGCAACATTATCCTGTCACATGCCATATAAAATTTTCATCAGAACCGACACATTAAATCAACAAAAGAAGCAACAAAAAAAACATGGAAGTATCAAGAAATACATGCAACAACCTTAACAAGCCGATTTAGAGCGGTTTTCTTCTGAGCACTAGGAACTAAAGCATCGGTTAAAGATTGTGCAGCTTTATTAAACTCAACCTGCACATATGCCCGGTGAGTAAGCAGATGGCATTAAAGTGTCATTTAAATAAAATAATTTCTATACCTCATATTTTTTGACATGCGAAAATCTATCTCTGCGAAAGAAAGTAGCACATCCATCAATAGTCATTATACTTCCATTAAAAACCTGAACACAAACAATCACTAAGATCAATAACAAAGGATCTTAACAGAGGTAGCAAGATGGACCAGTCTGACAGGTTGGGAATCGAAGCAAAAGAGGCCAGGTTGAATACTTGAATTTGCCACACATGCTTGTTATCCATTTATAAATAAAAACTATATATAAGCGATGCATTGATTATTCCAAAAACTGAACTATTACCATGATAATCTCACCTTTTATATATAAAGAAAAAAGTGATGTACAAGATTTTATGCATTTGAATAGACTTTGGATAGTCGAGTTTCCTTTTATATCTTTTAGCTCAACACATGTGACAGGCGAAACATAAAACACAACACTAAACGACCCATTCATAGGTAAACAGATCAAAACCACAAACTTTAGATCTTAAAACATCTGAAACGAGGAAAGACGTTTAAAACACACCTCAGCTGTCTTCTTCTTATATAGAGCTTGATAGCCATGTTTGTCCAACTCAGGAGCAAAAAAATCCTCAAAATGATCATTTTGAACCTGAGAAAAAGCTAAAACAATCTTAGTGTAACTTCTTAAACAATCAAAATCTACTTAAAGGGTGTTTGGGATGTGCGTTTTAAGAGTGGTTATGTGATAAGAATCAGATAAGCAACTTTAACTAAACAAACTATTCGAGATGGTATTTGGAACTGCTTCTGCTTTTAGAAGTAGTAATAAGTAAGAAAACCAATTGTTTGAGCATTATAAATTCTTATTAGATAAGAAGTTATTAGATAAAATAACCAAAGAGAAACATGATTGTTATAATGGAAGATAATTCTTGTGAGGTGGGAGTAAAAAGCACTCAAATTAGGTTAATAGAAGAAATAAAATATGACATTTATATCTACCCTTTAATAATTAGTTACCCGTTATCCAAACAAATTATTTGTATAATCAGAAGCAGAAACTGCTTATCTAAACATTAAAAACTGGTTAGAGAATCAATTCCAAAAAGCAAATCCACAACCCTTAATAGCATGTGACTATGCACATGTATATACCTCTTGGAGACAAACAATATCGGCTCGATAGCCAACAATTTCCCGTAACAAATTTTGCCTACGGAAAGGCCAAGAAAGAGCCCAAGGAGGGCAATAGCTATATAAATCACCCGTGGCAGAATCAGATAGTATATTATACGAGAGCACGGTAAAAGTTCCTGTGGATGAAAGCCGCCCATCCAAATCCAGATTCCCGGTCACGTCAGCATTACTAACAGAGATCAACCGCCTTGGACTTGGAGTTGGAGCTGAGATCACATGTGATGTTAATATCGTACTCGACGGTCCAACGGGTGATTTCGTTTCTACATCCACCACCACACATTCAAACTTTAAAACATGACCAATGTCGTCAGCTGTTGGCGTATAAGTTTTAGACCGCCCAACTTCAAACCACGTTTCACCACCGTTCCTTTGTGTCACGGCTGCAGGATATAGAGGTGTCGCACCATTCGTAAGGCTTGGGAGAGATTGTGAACTAGATAAGCTTTGACTATTATTATTCTTATTGTTAAATCGTCCAAAAATCTCTTCTTCTTCATTTCCATTTTCATTAACAGCACTAGCAGCACGTTCATGAAGAACACGATGATGTTGCCATGCATCAGAAAAACACTTTGGTGTGCAATGATAGCTTTTAGCAACTGGTATTTTGGCTTTCACACATCCTAAACATTGTAAAGTGGCTAGCTCAGATGGATGTACACTACACATGGCAACCTTTTTATCATTTTGTATACGGTACCTGCGGCGTCATGCAAGTACAAGTTGATATTAATGCAGGAAATAATGAAATGCAACAACGATATACATGATTCTTGTAAAATCCGTATAGCACCATTACAGGGGTGTCCTTTGTTTTGGAAGTAATTCTTTGAATCAAACAAGAGAATCAAAAAATCTGATGCAATAAAACAAACTACAAAAAATATTGTTTGGATGTGGTTCTGGCTACACAAACTCCCAAATTTTGTTAAAAGAAGTAACAAATTAGTAATTTAATTTCCTTGCAAAAAAAAAGGTGATTTAATTTACTGTTTAAATCATATCATTATTACTGCAACTGATGGAACTGATGATTTAATCCTAACCATCCATAAAATGAGCATAAAGGTAACTATATTTTAACAAATTATACATGGAAACAAATAGGTGAACAATTTATTTTGTCTAAAAGTAGTTCTTACAGAAAAGAAACCCCTCTTTTCGTATGCTACTAATATGTTTTGGATCAAACAATATTTCTTCACGGAGAAACACCAAACGGAACAAATAAAGTAAGAAATCTAGGGAAAACATTTCAGAATACTATACTGATATTCAATAGCCCATAAGATGGCAATTTGATGATCCAAGGCCGACTCATTTAGAAGTCAAATTTATTTTGGTGGTTAGCTATGTTTGCTTAAGAAAACATACGAACCTTAAAAGCAAGACCCTCAATGTTCAACCTCATATCTAATTCTGAACTCATCTAACAAGTCACGTGAAGTGGTTGAATAAGTGAACTTAAACTATAAAGCAAAAGGTACAAATTTTTTGCTTCATGAACCGACAGTTATGGCTTGTATACACATCGATGATCTAGGACTACATCCTTCAATGTTTTACAGTCATTAATGAGTCAAACAAAGAATCCGAATTATCAGAGGCAACCACAAACTAACAAAAAGAAACCCTGCATATAACTTTAACATATGCATAAAACTAACCAAACACTTGTATCTGAAAAAAAATGGCCCTTAACAGGTTAGAATTCTGGTTTTAAGCCACTATGTTACTACTGTCATATTTTTTAAATCTAATGTATGCATTTCCAATTTCATGAAGTTTCGCCGTTTCAGATACCCCAACAGGCCCACACCAGACCGACTCAAGTCCATGATGTAAGAAGTAAAACAAGCTCACAGCCCACTCAAATGGTGGTCCAACCAACGGATCCACCTTCATCAAATGAGTTTTTCTAATAATTTAGGTTCCTATTTCATGTATGCATTTTGTTCTAGTAGAGGCTAAATCGTCTATCCAATATCAATAAACACGTAAACTAATACATTATATAATACCAAAAACAACAACATTACACTAAGCAGATACAAACACAAAAAACCCAATAACAACTAACCACTTGTATCTCAAGAAATGTCCTTCAATAGGTAAAGATTCCGGTACATCGTCCGTAAAAACAGTCTGATCAGGACGCCGAATAAGCACGTAAGGCGACAACTCGCAACCCACAATCGGAATATCGGACGGGAGGTGCACTCTAAGCACACTCAGCATTCTTTCTTTGAATCACAAAAACAACTAATTATTCTATCAAAATGAAACCCTAACGCTAATTCAATAAATCTCGAAACTTGGCGGACACCGGGCCGATCCGCCATTACATCACCTCTACACCCGCCAGCCTTACAAATTTTTCTTTTGCAAAAACCCTAATTTATTTTTGCAAAAAGATTCGAAGTTTATTACGAAACTATCAAAATTGATCCAAGAAATATCTGGGTTTTGTTAAGGAGATGAAAAAGGATGAAATTGTGAAAAAAAAAATTGGGAAATTGATTGAAATTGAAAGATTTATGGAATTTGGGGAAACAAGAATTAGTGTTTGATTTTATTTGATGGAATTAATCTGATTTAGGGGAAATGATATAAAGAGATCAGTTTGATTGATTTTGGGTGTTGTGATTGTTTAGGGTTTTACAAAATATAAAAGAAGAAAAAAGAAAGAAGATGAAGATGCAACTTTTTTGTATCGCGTTTTCTTTATACAATGATTGTGTTATATATCATGTATATACAAAAAAAATGTACGTATGCATAGAAGATGACATAACGTATTTTTAAAAAAGTTTTAATAATCTTTCTAATAATTTAATAAAATCAAAAGATAATTATATAAAAAAAATAAATTAATGAAGTACATTTGTATCATGACATTAAAAAAAATATATCATTTACCATATTTTTATATGTATATGAACAAAATAAAAATGTGAATAAACAAAATGAAAATGATTTGTGAGATGTTCAAAATTTTGATTTTTAATCGATTGCAATTTTTAGTGATACTGTATTATGTTTTGTTTATAAATCTTTTAAAAGTTAGTTGATGTTTTTTAGATAATTATTGTTATAAAAAGGACCATCGCCTATATTGAGGTTAAAGTCTTACTATCTATTAAAAAAATCCACATTTTTTTAATTGATTTACATTTGATGACATGGCATTCATTTAATCCATCTATTATTACCTTAATTGTAATTTAGTCCTTAAAGTTTTAACTTTCCACTCATACTTAATATTTAATCTAGACTATATTTAATTAACCATTCTATTTTAACCAAATGAAATCTAAATCTTTTGAATAATATATATATTTTAAAAACATAGTTTGTCTATAAAATTATTATTTATTTTTTCTTATTATCAAAATAATAAATCTTTAAGACATGTTATTTAATTATTTGATTTTTCTTCGAAAATAGGATTTCTTCTATTATCATATTAAAATTTACTTAGTTATTTTATGCTAAAACTCATTTCATGTCATTTCTAATCAATACTTTTAAAAGAAAGTCTACATAGATTTTGGACTCGTGTTAGCACACGGGCTCCATCATGTTTTACTTTATAACTAGACACCGATAGATATCATTAAGATGGAATCCACTTTCATTTTGTTGTATATGATAACCTTTACAATAGTGGTTAGTTTGCAAAAGCAGATGAAAAAAAAGAAAACATGTCAACAAAAGACGATCGCGTTGAGTCAGTGTTATCTATACTTTTTTGACTATACACTATTAACTAAATATGAAACATATTTGCATAGTGATTATTTGAAGACTTTGAGTCAATGTTTTATATACTTTTTTAACTATACAATGTTAACTAAATATGAAACATATATACTTGCACAATGATTATTTTAAGGTGTCCGTGTGTTAACACGGGTCCTTAATCTAGTATGGTAACAAAAGAACATGGGAAAACAAAAACTAAATCAAAAATAAGAAAACATTAAAAAAACCAGGGGCCAAAAACGCTAAAAACCAAAATGTTTATTAAAAAAAAAAATCAACTTCAAAAGTTAATGACAGGGACCATTTTTGTAAATTTTTCTAACGACAGGGACCATTTTTGTAAATTTTTTTAACGTAACGGAGACCACTTTTAACAACAAGGATGATTTTTGTAATATCCGGTGTTACTGTTCACACCGACCTTTTTGCTACTCAGAGCCGTCCAGCTTTAATAAAGAAAGTAATATTATTTATGTAATAAAATATTTATTTTGGTTTGGTTTGAATAGGTTCTCAATATAAGTAAAAAATTAGATGAGGCTAGGTTGTATAATTATTATTTTTAATAAAAAATTAGGTTCAGTTGGGTTATGATAGTAAATACTCTTAGTTGTATACTTTTTTCCTTAATCTGGGTGTATTTATCATCTTTTTCAGTAATCAAAAACAAATTGATCACTTGAGCTTTAATTTTATTTTGCTTGTTCTTTGTGTGAAAAACTCTCTTAAATTCCAAAAGGCATTCCCAACCCTCACATCTTTTTCAGTGTCATATCATCTTTTTCTCATTTCATATATTTCAGAAAATACTATTAACAACCATACATCTTTCTCGTATTTTTCGCACTTCAAAATAGAAAAAAAAAAACAACAATTTTGATAAACGCTCCTTTAGTTTTCTCCTTTTTTTCTCACCAGAAAATGGGCAACCATTTTCATGAGAAAAATGCCCCAAAAAATTTTGATGCCAACTTTTTCTCTAGCAAATGGCCTAGAAAACACGAGAAAATTTTGTGTCGGCCTAAGGATACATAAAACATAGGGTCGCGTCGTGGCATCTTTTGGTATCGTATGAGATCGTATGTCCGATACCGTAGACGTGTTCGTACTACTCTGTTGAGAGTAGGGGGTATCTTATGGGGTGGTTTCCCGATACCTTTTTGTTGACTTATGTGGAATGACTTAAAGTATGGCAGTGATGACACGAAAGTGTCTATTTATGCTCTTCTAATCGATGCTCACATACACTTTATAAATTTTATTGAAATTTTTATCATGTTCTACGTTGTTATTACCATGTTGACGTAACGATATATTTTGTACACAAATGGGTTTTCTTTGGACGTAACGGATTCAATGTGTTTTGTAGTGTGTTTTGTTCAGAGAGTGACAAAAAAGAAAAACAAATACAAAATAAGTTTTGTTTGTTCCTTGTGTGAAGTCTGCGAGAGGGAGGGAGAAAAGAAAGAAAGCAAAAAAAAAATATTTGTACGTCGACAGATAGATAAATTAGATATATTAAGTCTAGGTAGATCTTTTTTTTTTTATTGTCATGTGTATGTCGACATACTGTGGAAAGTCAACAAATTTTTAGTTATTTGTTGTGATATTAATCATCATTTGTCAGATGTTTAGTCCGTGATTTAGTCTAAATAGTTGACGTTAAATTGACGTTTTTATTAAGGCATTAGGCATAATACCTTAGGATTTGGTGTTCTCCATTAGTCATCTTTTATTTAGTTTATAAAGTGTGAGTTTTATTTAAAATCTATTCTTGACAACTTTATTTGTCACTATCAGATTAATGTAAAATAACCATTTTATTTATTGGTGACATTTATATTATTTGAAGTTAAAAAAATATCATTAATTTTTTTGTCATGTCCAAACGCGGGTCGTACATATACTTAGATTTTTATACGTTCAGTCGTTTTAATGGCATTTCGTTTAACACAAGTGAAGTCAATAAACATTCTAGCACGATAGTAGTTATAATTCCTATTTAAGTCGTCAGTAATTGATTAATCTTAATTAAAAGACTAAGCCTAGACGAGTTAAATGAATTAAATATTAAGTTCTATAAACTTCTAGAATGGTTACGTTGACTGAGTTTGACGAGTGTCACATTGTCACATAGTATATATGTTACGACTCGACCCAAATTCGCAAATTTTATTTATTTATTTATTTATTTTTTTAAAGCAGGGCATGGTCATGCCATGGTTACGCCGTATCACAGGTCCAGAAGCAAAAATAAATTTTTCGAACTCAGGTGACCATCCCCATGTCACGCCGTATCAACTAGGCAGAACACAAAATTTTCTGATGAACACCAGATGGTCACGGCGTGACCATCTTAGTGTCACGGCGTGACACCTGAATAAAATAACTAAAACTTTGTTTTTGATCCACAAAATACTTGACATCAACCAAACTCATTTTAGCACTTCTGAATGATCATCATACTACAAAAATAATCAAAATGACCAATTCAAAGTTTTCATACCATAACTTTATTCAAAACGACATTTACAAATCTAACGGGTCGTTTACCCGTCATTGTCCAAAATGACAACTTTACTCAAAACATACGACTTGACACAATTTACAAGTTCTCTTGACTCAATACTTGCAAATACCATATTTTAGATTTACAAAACGACAAAATATCATATCATGAGCCAAGGGTCAAAGTCACTAAATCTTAACATCAAAA